>MDKF010918853.1:0-23600 GCA_026770625.1 Nicotiana glauca
CCGGATCCTCGACACATTCTTATTCAACGTTTTCAGATTTAGATTTGGGTCGCATGAAATGCACACCCGTATTAGAAAAATAAGATTATTAAAAATTGCGCCTAAAGCGACTATCGTATTGTTATCTTTTGGGAAGGCCGTGAAATTCGCTAAACGACCTATCCCGAATACTAAGTATTTTAGTAAGTAATTAATGAGGGCCCCGCAATTTGTATTTTTGTTTGGCGAGGCTCGTCTCATTTTTATTATTAAAAGGCCAACTTAAAGCAAACTAAATTTTTTTTATTTATTATTTGTCTCTAAAAGGCCAATTAATTCACAAATATAAATTCGGGCCTCGAATTCAAGTCCAAATTCAAACAAAAGGGGAATTTCTTTTAGCTTGAACCCGCTACCTAATTCAAAACCAAATTTTATATTTATGATTTAATTCCCTAATTGCTTAATATAATTCAATATGATTTTTAACATATGGGCCTTGAATCTTTGGTCCAGATATGCAAATATTAATGTATTGTCCAAGATAACACAGGCCCAAAATTAATCATATAGGCTAACCATTTATGCTGGGCCTGCGTCATAGCCCAAATTCACAGCCAGCCAAAACTGTGTGAGAGGGGTTGGGGAATCGAATCCCTTGAGCCTACTTGACACTAATTTATTTATTTGCTTTTTGGCCCAAGTTTCAGGCTATTCAACCTGATTTTCATTTCAATCTCATATAACGTATATCAAGGTTTAAGCAATATTAACGAGAAACAAGTGAAAGAAAAAAAAAACTAATAAACTATTTCAAACCATATATGATTTTAAAGCATATTGGCATCAATAACTAACTGCATTTTATACTAGAATACTGATTTCATGCATGTATTATTACTGATTTCAAAGCTAAACTATCATCAGCTATTAAACTAATTACTAATACTAAATCACTGATTTCATGCTATTGTTTTGAAATGAATCGACAAATCCAGAATTTAAAAAAAAATGAAACAGTCTAAACTAAGTACAAATGCGTTTATTATCCGATGCACATTTTGACTTAATTCCAGCAAAACGTGATACTAATTGAACATATATTATTATTAAAAATCAACTAAGGTATTTAACTACTTCTAATTCCTGTTTCTGAATTGATACATGGCAAAATAAACATTTATTCTAAGCTGATCCGAAGTACCTACCTATTTCCTGCTCAAATTTCATTTATATAGCACAAATAAAAGTCAGATTTCCAATTCATTTTAGTTCCATCTTCCTTTTGCATTCTAAATTCCACTACACTTGACTGAAACTATAAACATGATCTAATTAACTTAACTAAGCAATTTCTGCTATTGCCATTCTACTAATACTATGTGTTCACAAGTAATAAGAACTAAACAAACAAAATATACAAATTTCTTCAAGCAGTCCTAATTACAGTTAGAAATCCTTTCAGTCCAATTATAGAAATAACTCAAAATTTCAACTAAAAAATTGTCCTATACATTAGAACTAGGCAAAATTGGGCAGAATTAAGCGTCAACTTCAAACAGCAATCCAATTGCACTTCCTCATGTATTTCCTCAAATTAAATTACATTGAAGAAAAATTCAAATGTGTACCTGGATATTAAATCACAATAGAAGAATAAACAAAGGTCAGTAGCTGATCAGGGCAGCAACCAAACAGATTTTCAACCACAACTCGATATCACAGCAAATAGGAGTGTTTTTAGAGATGAATAACAGCAACAGATCAAATAAAAACCCTTCAGATTACTCAAAATCACCAGAAAATGAACTAAAAGAAGCTTGACTATCAATTAAACTTGAAATCAGAAGGCAAACACCAATGGAACAGTAATATTTTTGGATTTGTATTGTTTTTGGATTTTTGAAGGTTTTAATTTCAAAAGAACTAAATCTGAAATTGAAGAGAGCTTTTTGGGGGAATTTTTGAGGCTCCAAACTTGTAAATGAAGGCATATTAATGCCATTTTATAGGCAAAACTAGGTTGTAACTTCAGATTTCAACTTTTACATATTAGTCCCTTTATTTTCTAACTTTTGATACAAGTAAGGCCCTACAATTTATGAAAATTTACCCTAAAGTCCTGTTCTAGCATGTTCTAGGTGATTCTAATGTGTTCTACAACATTCCATTGTTTAATTCCCATATTACCCTTACCCTTATTCTGAAATTATTGAACTATCCTAGCTAGAACCCCAGCCCCCTTCTTATCCTAATTAACTATCAGCTATAACCAATTCCCTAGAATTAACCAAAAATAACAAAATACAATTATCTAAACGTTGAACTAAACCAAGCTAATTAACTATCAGATTAGTAGTTTAGACAATCAAAACAATTAACTACCATCAATACAGATTATCAACATGAAATCATAATATCAAAATCAGAACAGAAGTTACCCAAGATTACAACAAAAATTACCCTAGAAATATTAACTATCGAAACAGAATTGAAGAAGGAACTTTAATGACCTAAAACAGTACCTAAGTTCAGACGAAATTGCAAAAAAAAAAGATTCCAATAAACAATTAGGACTAATCAAGAAATATATTTTGGCTACTGCTTTTTATCAGAATAAAAAAAAATCTATATTAACTAATGAAAGAGAAATTGAAGAAACTCACATTATGCAATCCTAGGGTTCCGCCGGAGAAACTTCGATTCGATGTTCGACCACTTCCAGGCAGATTCGAGGGAAATCGATTGGCAATTTGGGATGAGGGTGGTGAGGCGCATCTATGGTGTTAATATGGTGATGAATGGAGAGAGTTACATGGTGGCCGGAAAACCTAAAAATTGACATTCGAAGCTTTCCGGCCATGTTTGAGGGGTGAGGCTAGGGGGGTTGTGTAGAGGGAACTTGGGCGGTTCTGTGATGTAAATTTGGGGTCATTTGGCATAGCCGCCGTCATGGCCGGAAAATCTTCCAAGAGATATTTGAAGGTTTCCGGTGAGATTCGAAGGAAACTAAGGGTGGGAATGGAAAGAGGAAGGCAAGGTGGGTTGGTGGTGTTAATTTGGTGGTCGATGGCATAAGTGGTGTTTGCCGCCGGTAGGGTTCCGGCGAGGGCGATAGTGATGGGGCGGAGAAGTGTACGAGGAAGAGACTGTTGGTCTTTTAGGGTTAATTAATGTTATTACATTTTTATGTAATATGATCAATCACATCCGGGCCGTTGGATTAGATCAATGGACGGACATGATTAAAAAAAGGGAGGGGGGAGGGAAGCGACGTCGTTTGGAGATGGACTGGGTAAAGGCTTGGGCCAGACGGGTTTGGAAGGGGTGTTGGGCTATTTAATTGGGCTGGAGCGTGTGGGCGGGTAAATGACTTGGGCCAGGACAAAGTTCAATAAAAAGGGCCCAATTTCGGGCATTCTATTAAGAGTACCCTTTCTTTTATTTGTTATTTGTTCTCTTCTTTTATTTCTTTTGCTTTTTGTATTTATTTTCAATTTGTAATATATTATATATATTTTTGTATTTTTCCTTGATTTTATAAAATTGAGAGATTAAACTAACAATTAAACTAATTAAAATATAAAATTATTTAATAACTATTTTGTAGTAATTTTCAATTAAAACAATAAAATGCTAAAATGAACCATTTTTTGTGATTTTCTTTAGATTGTTAAAATGAATTAATGCATATTTTTATATTTTTAACATGAGTTATTATGCAACCAATTAATACGAAAAATGCAACAAAATTACTAAAAATTGTAAAATTACTTAATTTGAAACTTTTGGAATAATTTGCTTAGGGCAAAAATCACGTGCTCACAAGCAACCAGCACTTTCTCCACACAGAAATGAGCATAACTCTCTCATACGATGTCCAAATTCGACGATTCTTTTTGCTATGGCTCCAAAATTACGATACGGATATAATGGTTCAAAAAAAATTAATTTGGAGCTCATTTACTCATTGTGGTACCCCTTTATGTCCAAAGATACGGCGTTGAAACATCAAATAAGAGCGCGATACAACCCGAAACACACCCGAGGCCCTCGGGACCTCAACCAAAAGCACCAACGCATCTTAATACATTATTCAAACTTGTTCCAATCCTCAAAATACCTCAAACAATACCAAAACCATCAAATTACATCGAATTCAAGCCTAAGTTCTTCTAAAACTTTCAAAACACGCACATTCGATCAAAAACCCAACCAAACCATGTCCGAATGACCTAAAATTTTGCACACATATCCCAAATCACCTAACGAAGCTACAGCAACTCTCGAAATTCCATTCCGACTCCCAGATCAAAATCTCACCTATCAACCGAAAATCGCCAAAATACTAGCTTCGCTAATTCAAGCCTAAATTAGCTACGGACTTCAAAAATACATTCTGAACATGCTACCAACCCCGAAATCACCTAACGGAGCTAACGAAACCATCGAATTTCCATTCCGAGGTCGTCTTTACACTGCTCCGAATACAGGCCATTTTTCAACTCTTAATCTCTCATTTAGGGACTAAGTGTCCCAAAACACTCCGAATCCTAATACCGAACGTCCCGGCAAACCAAAATAGCAGAAATGAACTTAGGGGAAACAGTTAATAGGGGATCGGGGTGCAAATTCTTAAAACGACCGGCCGGATCGTTACATTCTCCCACACTTAAACATTCGTTCGTCCTCGAACGAGTATAAAGAACATACCTGAAGTAGTGAAAAGATGAGGGTATCGGCTATGCATATCCCGTTCGGTCTCCCAAGTCACCTCCTCGACCGGCTGGCCCCGCCATTGAACCTTTACTGAAGCTATTTCCTTTGATCTCAACTTTCTGAGCTGTCTGTCCAATGTAGCCACTGGCTCCTCAGCATAAGATAAATCCTTGCCCAACTGGACTGAGCTGAAATCCAACACGTGCGACGGGTCACAGTGATACCTTTGGAGCATCGAAACATAAAATATCGAATGAACTCCTGCTAAGCTAGGAGGTAAGGCAAGCTCGTAGCGACCTCCCCAACATGCCTTAATATTTCTAAAGGGCCAATAAACCTCAGACTCAACTTCCCTTTCTTCCCAAATCTCGTAATGTCCTTCATAGGCAAAACACGAATCAGAACCTTTTCTCCAACCATATCGGAACCATCACGATCTCTTCGCTCCGCATAACACTTCTGTCCTGACGAGGCTATATAGAGTAAGTCCGGAGTCACTTTAAACTTTTCCAAAGCATTCTAAACCAAGTTTGTTCCCAATAATCCAACCTCACTTGACTCGAACCAACCTATCGGGTCTCTAGTGCTCATAATTAACTGCTCACAGTTGGGGCACTGAGCTACAAACCCGACTAGGCTCTGAAAGATCCAACCTCACATCTGGCTGGCTAAGGCCTGAACCTCCATGGCCATAGGCCTCTTTGATACGGGTAGGTAAGCCAAACTTCCCAAACTCTCTGCCCGGCGACTCAAAGCATCAGCCATCACATTGGCCTTGCCCGGGTGATACAGAATAGTAATATCAAAATCCTTCGACAACTCAAAACACCTCCTCTGACACAGATTTAGATCCTTTTGATTGAACAAGTGCTGCAAGATGGTCAGTATAAATCTCGCAAGGCACACCGTACAAATAATGACGCCAGATCTTCAAGGCGTGAACAATAGCAACTAGCTCAAGGTCATGGACAGGGTAATTCTTTCGTGTATCTTCAACTGTCTGGACGCGTAGGCAATTACCCTACCGCCCTGCATCAACACCGCTCCAAGGCCAACCCGTGAAGCATCAAAATATATTGTATAATACCCTGAACTAGTAGGCAATATCAAAATTGGGGCCGTGGTCAAAGCTGTCTTGAGCTTTTGAAAGCTCGCCTCACACTCCTCTGTCCACTTAAATGGAGCACCCTTCTGGGTCAATCTAGTCATAAAGGTTTCAATCGAGGAAAACCCTTCCACAAAACGAGGGTAGTAACTCGCCAAGCCTAGGAAACTGTGAATCTCTGTAGCTGAGGAGGGTCTAGGCCAACTCTACACTACCTCTACCTTTTTCGGATCCGCCCGAATACCCTCACTTGATACCACGTGACCTAAGAATGCCACGGAATTCAACAAGAACTTACATTTTGAAAACTTTGCATATAATTTCTTTTCTTTCAGAGTCTGAAGCACTGTCCTCAGGTACAGCTCATGGTCTTCCCGACTCCAGGAATACACCAAAATGTCATCAATAAAGATAATAACAAAGAGTAAAGATATTACCGAAATACTCTGTGCATCAAATGCACAAAAACTACTGGGGCATTGGTCAGCCCAAATGACATACATGGAACTCGTAATGATCATATTGAGTCCTGAAAGCAATCTTCGGGATGGTAACCTGAGCATAAGTCAATCTTAGAAAATACCCGTGCGCCCTGAAGCTAGTCAAATAGGTCATCAATACGAGGCAAAGGATAGCGGTTCTTCACTGTAGCCTTATTCAATTGGCGGTAATCAATACACATATGCATAGAACCATCATTTTTCTTCACAAACAAGATAGGAGCACCCCAGGATGATACACTGGGCCGAATAAACCCCTTTTCAAGAAAATTCCTATAACTTATCCTTCAACTTAACTAAAGGTTTCACCTCATCCTTAGTCCATAACCTTATGACAGGACCAAATCTTCAAAATCAGCCATTTGTCATAGGACCTGAATTCCACATTGTCACACTGCATTAGTCTTATTTCAACATACTTCAGCTTTTAATAGCGCTTAGTTACTTCGAAATTACTTTCTCCAGGATGTTACACTCTCACCCACTTAGGTTCATTCATCCTCAAATACACGACGTAGATTATCTCTTTCTTCGCACGTCTTAATGTCTCAAATTTTCTAACTCCCAAATTCTTCAAAAATTTTGGCAGAGACTCTCTTGTAATTGGGACTATCCATCTGCCAGAGTAACACCAAATAACACCTAACAACACATCTACAACCCAATGAAACACCACAATGTGTATATCAATAACACTAATCTCATCATTATAAGCATCGGATTATCATGCTGATATTTGGACATGAAACACATCATCTGTATGCTAATAACCATGTCTCTGGCCATAATAGTTGTTCATAAATCACAACATTGCCAATTACCCTTATGTTAACAATCATATTATTTCAGACCTCCACTTTACTCACAACGAGGCATTGAGACCTTATAGTTACCTACCTGAATTAACGAGTCACATTTAACGCCACCTGGGCGCTCATCCCATAGACTAAAGCTCAACGTTTACAACACAAAAATGACTGAATATGAAAAGAGAATACACAAGCAAATAAGCCTAACAGGCATGACTCCTATTTAAAATATAGTACAAAATTTTTAAATTTCATAAAATGAGAATTTTTAAACACATAAACTTTTCACCGCCAGGACCTTGTCCTTATATAACATCCACCGCAGCTTCTAGCTCGGTTTAAAGCATTTCACATCATATAATTATTCGAGGATATCACCCTCAACTCTGAATCACACGTATTTGCACATTGCGCCAACTGAAATTTTTCATTTCCTTTCTTTCTCTTTTCAATAATTTCCGTCAAAGAGAATCACAACATATAATGAACCCTCATACCGATAGGGCATATAATTGACAATTGAAATTAATTATCCTGAAATTACATCAAAACCCACTGTAGTAAGTAATAGAAAGTCACTTTTAGCCTCATAGATATTTTTAGTGACCAACACATAATGATAGGGATAGCTATCTCCATATAATATCCCAACGTGAGTGTTCACATAAGTAGATTTCAGGATTACGAAGCCCACTCATTAATGAAGCATATTAAGAGGACTCGCCTCAGTTTTCAAAACCAAATCAAGTTAAGGAAAAATATCCTTTTTATAACAATCAGAATTGTACATGTAATGACACCATCTGGTGCAGTGGCTTCAGCCACACTATAGCAATTATATCAATGGGTCGGGCATCTACCTCTTAAGCGTTATCTACTCGTTCATTCTCCATATCTAACTTGTAGCGTATGTAGATTAGTAAGTATAATGGAGTGTGTTGACTGTGTGTTCTGATGAAGTAGATTTCTCCCAAGTCTGGGATAATTTCTCATGATGTTTCTAGTATCGCCACATTCATAACAACCCATTTGCAGTTCCGCTGCTCATACTGAGTCTGTGCAGGATAACTAGAATAGTCATTTAAGGAATCCCATGCCAGTGGTGCATTAAAAGATGATTGTCCCATGGAAGTGCCCTGATTAGCTGGAGCACTACGAGTATCCTGAAATTGTTTTCAATTCCCTGCTGATACTGAAATGTAGAATTATTATGAACATAGGAACATCGAAGGTCCAAACATCATCCCATACAAATCTCAGCTCTTACTCATATGCAAGTTTCAGAGAACTTTTGAATACCACTTAAATACATCGCATGCCAAAACTGATATGACACATGACCCACAATTTGATCGTTGATAGTGGACTCTCTTCACTTTGGTGCAAAGCCATAAGATACATCCCGATACTCCACAATACTAACATTTATCACTCGTACGTCACCATCATAAGACATCTCAAGCCGTTCGATTGGTATATGTCATTTTTTTTGGACAGTTAAACTCACTCCCTCTAGTAACTCGGTTGCTAGTTGTACCCTTCGCTAAATAGATATCACATACGAACCGCATAGTTAATATTATTACCAACTATCTTTAGATCTACATCCACCTCGTGACTACCATTACTGCGATGTTAGAACCTATTGCACTCCCATGTGCATAATTGAATGATCTCTCAATACTTCTGCATTATCGATATGGATGACGCGTGGTCACAATGCTTAAGCAAATTCTTGGCTCCCTTGAAATCTTTCTGTAGCATCACGAACCTTCAGCGCATAATTGATACCGAGCGCGCAGTTTCAATACATGAGTGGATGCAAAAAGAACATATGATATAGGCTCCAACTGAATAAACGACGCACGATAAGGAATGAAATGAAGTGGAATTTTCCTAACGGTTACATAGCCTCTCGTAGATAAGTACAGACGTCTCCGTACCGATCAACGAGACTCTAATAAACCGGCTTGTGTTCCGTGACTCCTATGAACCTAGAGCTCTGATACCAACTTGTCACGACCCTAGTTCACCAATTGTGAACACGTCATGACGGCACCTAGTCTTCGCGACCAGGTAAGCCTAACACCTTGCGGAAGTAATAACATTTGAAGAATTTATAATCAAAACTAAATAACAGGAATAATGTATATAATTGCTTCTTGGCACATACACTTTAACACTCAGCGTTCTGAAACTATCCCAAAGACCCGGAAACCCACGGGCAACACAGGCTAAGAGAATCATAAGATACAGCTCTAATATCCGGAAATGTCTACAATAACTGAATACATAAAATGGAACTGCTAACTACAAGATATAGTAGAAGGAGACTCTTTGGTCTGCGAACGCGGCAGATGTACCTCAAGTCTCCGAATATAGCGCCTGGATCACTGATAGTGCGCCTGACTAGAAGTACCTGGATTTGCACATGAAAAACATGCGCAAAATAGGCATGAGTACACCACAGTGGTAATCAGTAAATGCCAAGCCTAACCTCAGTTGGGTAGTGACGAGGAAAGGTTAGGGCCCTACTGAGACAAAATATAACAAAATAATAATCAACAGTCTAATAATCTGACAGAATAATAAGTACGGTAGTGAAGTAAAACAGGTCAACGATGAAATGAAAACTACAAAGAACATAGTAAACACAGAGTAAATACAGATCAATTTCAAGATAACAATGAGGGTCTCCCAGGATACCGTCCTGTAGCCCTTTTCCTCAACTGTTTAGTGGGTCTTCCGGGAATCTAACCCGTAGTCAATCGTATCAATTGCAGAGGATCTCCCGGGAATTGAACCCGTAGTCCATCATATCAATAGCAAAGGATCTCCCGGGAATTGAACCCGTAGTCCATCATATCAATAGCAAAGGATCTCCCGGGAATTGAACCCGTAGTCCATCATATCAATAAAAAAGGATCTCCCGGGAATTGAACCCGTAGTCCATCATATCAATAGCAAAGGATCTCCCGGGAATTGAACCCGTAGTCCATCATATCAATAGCAAAGGATCTCCCGGGAATTGAACCCGTAGTCCATCATATCAATTACTGGAAGATATCCTGGGAATTGAACCCGTAGTCCCAAAATAAAAGTGCAGGGGGATCTCCCGGGAATCAAACCCGTAGTCCCAAAGTAAAAGTGCAGGGGGATCTCCCGGGAATCAAACTCGCAGTCCCAAAGTAAACAAACAAGGGGGGAGCTCCCGGAATTCCACATCCGTAGTCCCAATGTAAATGCGCCGCCAAAATCAGAGGAATATTCAGAAGTGAAGTACATCAATACAACAACTCAAAATATCAAATAATTACCAAATTCATGGCAAATAATAGTAGATCCTAGCCTAATATGCTTCATAGAGTGCGAACAAGGAAGTTTAAGCAAATAGGCAAGTAATTCCACTAAACGTGTTTTTCTATACTAGCACAGGCTATAATAGCAAGTAGAATAAGGCAAATACGAAAGAAATTGAGTTCAAGTATTTTATGTAAAAATTCGGGTTTTCAACAATTAGCTCAAGTACGCGCTCGTCACCTCACGCACAAGGCATTCAATTATCAAATATCACATCCTAAGGGACAAAGTCCCCCACACAAGGATAGACAAACCATTTACCTCGAATCGGCTCAAAATTCAATCCAAAATCACGTTCTTGCCACGAGTATTCGACTCCAAATGGATCAAATCTATTTAAATTACATAATGCAAATAATAATTCAAGTAATTGATTCTACAATTAAATTCTAAGCTAATACGCGAAATTATGTAAAATAACCAAAATGTCCCTCGGGCCCACGTCTCGTAATCGGATAATTTTTATATTTTCAGAACCCTCGTACTCTCACGAGTTTACCCATATAAAAATCTCTCAAATCGGAGGTCAAATACCGACTCAAAACTCAACAATTTAGTCTAATGATTTTGACCCATTTTTCATTCAAAAATCTGAAAATATGAATGAAATCATGATTAGATTAGTAAGTATTAAGCATAAGAGAGTAGAGAATCGTTACCCAATCATTGCTCGCGAAAACCCTTCGAAATTGCTCCCAAAACCGAGCTCTAAAAGTCAAAAATGATAGAAAATGGGAACAAAGTCCCATTTTCAGAACTTAAGATCTCTGCCCAGACCTATTTTCCACTTCTGCGGAAAATTTTTCGCTTCCGCAGATATTTTCCGCTTCTGCGGTACAGCTTCCACGGCGCTATTTCCGCTTTTGCAGTACCGCTTTCGCGGTCAATTTCCGCTTTTGCGGTTATGATAGCAACCAGCACTTTCTCCACACGGAAATGAGCATAACTCCCTCATACGATGTCCAAATTCGACGATTCTTTTTGTTATGGCTCCAAAATTACGATACGGATATAATGGTTCAAAAAAAAATTAATTTGGAGCTCATTTACTCATTGTGGTACCCCTTTATGTCCAAAGATACGGCGTTGAAACATCAAATAAGAGCGCGATACAACCCGAAACACACCCGAGGCCCTCGGGACCTCAACCAAAAGCACCAACGCATCTTAATACATTATTCAAACTTGTTCCAATCCTCAAAACACCTCAAACAACACCAAAACCATCAAATTACATCGAATTCAAGCCTAAGTTCTTCTAAAACTTTCAAAACACGCATTCGATCAAAAACTCAACCAAACCATGTCCGAATGACCTGAAATTTTGCACACATATCCCAAATCATCTAACGAAGCCACAGCAACTCTCGGAATTCCATTCCGTCTCCCGGATCAAAATCTTATCTATCAACCGGAAATCGCCAAAATACTAACTTCGCCAATTCAAGCCTAAATTAGCTACGGACTTCAAAAATACATTCCGAACATGCTCCCAACCCCGAAATCACCTAACGGAGCTAACAGAACTATCGGATTTCCATTCTGAGGTCGTCTTCACACTGCTCCGAATACATGCCATTTTTCAACTCTTAATCTCTCATTTAGGAACTAAGTGTCCCAAAACACTCCGAATCCTAATACCGAACGTCCCGGCAAACCAAAATAGTAGAAATGAACTTAGGGGAAACAGTTAATAGAAGAACGGGGTGTAAATTCTAAAAACGACCGGCCGGGTCGTTACAGAAGGGGTGTCCTCTACATAAAAGGTGCTGAATTATAGAGAGCATGGCTTCATAAGCAGCCCTAGTTTCCTTTGTTTTTGGCTGGTAAACTCCTCCTCCTCCTGCTTCCAAAGTAAGAACACTTTCTTCATGAATCCTCCGTCTCTTCTCAGTGGGCTCAGATATAAGTAAACGTTCCCTTTCCTTCTTCTGAATTTTCTCAGGAGGCTTACACCTGTAAACGCGATCCCCAAAAGTTTTGGAGTCAATTCTTCTAGACAGAGACTCTGCTTCACCAAAGGTTGAATGGGCTGCTGCATGTGAATGTGCCATCTTCAATCAGAAATCAAAATACCTAAAATCACTGCAAAAATGGACGTTGTTATGATAATTACTACAAGGCTACAATAACCAAAGAAAGAAGTCACAAAAATTGTACGAAAAAACTTCAATTGCGGGTAAAGCAAACTACAAAAAAAAAAGGGGTTGAATGAGTTTTAGTAATAGACAATTTGTAGCGGAGCACCCATATTTATCTACTACCAAATCCTAATCAATTTAGGATTGTTAACCTTGGTTTAATTCCAACAACTACAAATTCGGATTAGCAACTACCAAATCCTAAGCGATTTGGGAGTATCTGATTTTGGATTGAAACGTTAAAGCAAAGGCCATAGCAGTGGCGGCGTTATACATTCCGTAAGAGATCAGTCGAAAGGGAATTAGTTAAACCAAAAAAATAAAATAAAAAACGAGTCCATGACTCTATTTGAATTCTTTTTTATTTATTTTTTCATAATGGGCGTGAGTAGGGTTGTCTTTGAAAACCGACTAAGCCGATCAAACCGTACCGTACCGAACCGATTTTTAGGTTTCTTTTTAAGAAACCATAGTTTTTTATATAAATTTGTAACCGCATCGATAATTATGGTAGGTTTTTTATTTTATAAAAATAAACCGAAAAAAATATCGAACCGTACCGAATAGATTTTACATGTGGAGAATATATTTATCTAGTACGTTTAAAAATAATAATACATTAAATTTTTCTTTGGGCCTTGGAATTATGAAAACTATTACAAGCCAACAAGTAATTAAACTTAAAATATTAATTCCTATATGCTACTTCTACTTAAACTAAGTTATTTCAAGTATCTTTATAGCAAGACACAAAGTATTCTAGCGATTATGAGTAGCAAACTATATGTATTGAATATGTTTCCTTTCATATAATTTAGATTTATCTTTTTGAATATCTCATCTTCTATAGACTTTATTTTTGAGTCCCAACTTGATTAATATCTTTCAACTCGTTTGATTTATATTTTTTTGTCTTTATTTGGTTTCTTTTACGTTGTTGTAGAATAGTTGATGGATCTATACTCTAGTCATCTTTTTTTTTAATTCATCACCATTTAAATGGTAAATATATCTAGAGAGTTTTGCTAAGTCCTATAAAAGAACGTATGTTATTGCATCCAATTTTTACTGGTAAATTTTACATGATATTTAAAAAAATACCGAAAATTAACCAAACAGTACCGATACCAAAGAAAAACCGACATGATTGGGATGGTTTTGGAAAGTTTAATTTTGGTTATACATAATAAAATAACCGAAAAATTGATATTGTATAAATTTTATAAAATAACCGACCGAACCATATCATTGACACACCTAGGCGTGAGTGAGAATAATCCGCTGGCCATAGTGCAAAATCACTTGGGTATAATTGAAAACGTCTATTCACCTACTAGTAATTAGTGTTATAAACGATTGAATTCTTTAAATTCCCGCATTATGAAGCTGAATCAATTATATTATGCTTCTTATAGAAATAGAACAAAAAATCAAGATCTTCTAGCCAATAAAGACTGAGAAAATTGATTCAAGAACTAATTTCATTCTAAGCCATTGTAGAATTCGAACCTAACCATTAAGTAAGAAGTGATGAGAACGATCCAACTTGTGAATGCAAATGATTCTATTGAAAAAGGAATCTTAATGATTCACTAGTCGGAATGATGGAACAAACCAGAGATTAATTCATGTATTCGAAGATCTGAGAAGTCACGAATTAACCCTACAAATAAAACAGGGATTGAAAGATTTAATATTCGCCCACGAAAATTTTTTTTATTGCAAAATTTAGGACAATACAATAAAGGACAAAATAAGGATTTGGTATATTAATATAATTTTTTTTTAGATTTTTATTTATAAAACTAAAAAATTTAGTTTATCTATTCAAGCAAGATATAAAAATTACTAATAGATTGGATGAAATCTCAAAGAATCCGACGTTCAAGGTATTTCATTTAACAAGGAGATAATCGTTATATTATAGGAAAAGAGATTTTATTGAGAACTTTTTTAACTTCTTTTTGGAGATTGTGATCTTAACCAAAATTATAAAAAGGTAGGGCATTTTACTTAATGTGGGGCGAGATATAAGTCCCGAGATATGGGACATAAGTCCCATAAATATGTAATTTTTTTAATTTATAAGCTAATAAAATATCATAATAACTATAAAAAAAATATAAAATCACATTAAAAGTTTATAAAATTAAAAAGGATTTAAAAACTCATAGAAAATAAAATTTGTAGTATTATATTCTAAATATTAAAAAACCAATTGTGTAAAAGTTATTGTTTGCAATAAATTTTCGATGTATGAAAAATAAACTGCAACCACAAAATAAAAGAAAAATATTTTTACTAATCAATTGTGAGGACAACTCTATTTCTCCCTTGATTCTTCTCTCCTGATTATCTCCGTGATTCAACGATTGAAGCAGCATAGAATGTATTTGATCTTCACCTTCTTGAACTATTTGATTGTCAAGAAGTATTCGGCCATATTTTGATCTCTTTATTAATATCCCAAGAGTTTATAGGATTTTCGAGAAGATATCCATTTTCTGAGATCTCCCTATTAAGGATATGTAATTCTTTTATAGGAGTGACCTAGAGTTAAGATAGAATAGTATCCAAGGTAGGTTTTTGGCAGAGTAGCCTCCAAGCAACTCTAATAGACTTGGATTTAGCCCAAGTTTCATATGGGCTTGATCCATTAAAATTTGAAAAATTACTAGCTATGTTCATTTATAAGTAGTTCATTACAAAAATTGATCAATTGATAAAATATTACTAATATTAGTCAAATTAGCCAATTAGCTATTTGTGGCAAAAAAAATCAAAATTTTGCTTTGTTTTGAGTGGGTGTTATTAGAATAGATTGGGCACAACTTAAGGAGTTTGAATCTCAGTTTTGGGATGATTTGGTGAAATTTAGAGATAGTTTGAACTAAAAATTTGAAGTAAAAGCTGAACATAAAAAATAAAAATAAAAAAAGGAAAAATTACGCTCAAATACAATTGATACCATGATGCTACCAAAATTGTCCCATATTTTTAAATGCTACCAAAACTAGCCCACATTGTATATGATATGTAAAAATTATTTCACCCTTTAGCCCTAATAGTTGCTAACAAGACAAAATAAATGATGAAAATACTTTCCCTCTTTTCCCTTGTCTTCTTCGCTGCCTCATCGCTCTTTTCATCATCTTCTCCATCAGAACCTCTTCCCTTTTCATCTTCTTCCATTACTCTCTGTTCCTATCTTTTCACAGAAAATATTTCCTTATCTATTTCATTTTTTTCTTTGTCACACCACAAAAGATGTATCCTTCAAATTTGAATTGTAGTTTTAAATATGAAAAAACCATCTTCGTTGAAGCTCAAAGCTCCATAATATGGGTCATGGATGTCCCTGTGCATTGAACTCAATTGCGTGAAGAATTTTGGACAAAAAATTTTCGATTCTATTGCTAGGTTCTCAAAAACATCGATTCGAATATTTTGAATTTTTTTAATTCAAATGACACTGTGACTTCGTGCTTCAATTTGGATGCGTGTTAATTAATAATGATATTATTAATTGGTGAGGTAATTTTTTGGTGTTAAAATAGAGGTGTGGTGATGGACATAAGGTATTTTCTAGTTTAAATTTTGTATAATTGGTATTTATACATACGTATACAATATTGTATAAATTATGTATAATTGTGTATAAATATGTATAAGTGTAAACGTATATATTTGTGTATAATGTTATATAAATATAATTTTTTTCATTGTGCAATATTTTAATTAATCTTCCTATAGTTGTGCTAGAGAGCAGTGGCGAAGCCACATGGTCACAAGAGTGGTCAACTGACCACCCTTCACCGAAAAAGTGCACTGTGTATCTAGATAAAATACATTACGCTTTAGAGATATATAACACATATTGAACACTTCTTTCAAATTTGAATACCCTTGAGAAAATTCCTAACTTCGCCACTGCTAGAGAGTCGGCAAAATGTTGAAGCAACAGCTATCTTGGTTACCCTTACTCCACTTGTTTTCCAACTACATATTCAGAATATTACTACTCTTGAGGTTCTAAGTCCGATGTAATCAACCTGCAAAGGATTAAGTTATGCTTAATTCAAATATTTTGTCTGAAGAGGTAAACCAATTTAAAATAACGTCATCTATGCATAAAATTCACATTACCCAAACTCTCCAAAGAAAACAAATAGAAGTAGTAAAATAAAATCAAAGGTCTGCAGATGCAGAAAAATAATTGAGAAAAAACAAACTAATAGAGAACGTCTTACATAGTAGCTCTTTCTAAAAGAATCTACTTAATATAACTGCAGAAACTCTTGCACGAGAATCAACTTTGCTTAGAGTTATAAGATAGTAGCATGAAACCTCTGCATATATGTAATTTGTTCGTTGTTACCAAAGTTCAAAACAAACTAAGCCAATCCACTAAAGAGTTACGTCTACAAGTGTGCTGTAAATAGCGCTCGCTACAGCCTTTGACGCGAGGCGAGCAGGTAGCGCCACACAAGCCCTGTTGCGTTGCGATCCAGAATGGCGAGCGCCTCTGCCTCTGTTGCGAGAGGCGAGGCGAGGCGAGGCGAGTGGCGAGGCGAGGCGTCGTTATTTTGTGTATAAGTCAAAAATTAAAAAGCCAGCGTGATTTATACTAAATAAATTAGGGTTTGGGTATCTGTACGACAACAATACCCTTCTTCTCCTCTTCTTCTTCCAACGATCGACAAATTAGGGCTTGGGTTCTGCGGTTCTGCCTCCTCTTCTTCTTCCAGCGACGACACCAGGTATGTTTCTTCTTCTCCTTTCTTTCTTCTTTCTTCTTCTTTCTTCTTTCTTCTTTCTTCCTAGCGACCAGCTCTGTTTTTCTTTCTTCTTCTTTGCACTGTTTTTCTTTCTTCTCTTTGCTCTGTTTTTCTTCTCTGTTTTTCCAATTTCTTCTTTCTGTCTAGCGACCAGGATATGTCAAAAAAAAAAAATTCCAATTTCCAAAACCAAGCAGAGGCTAAGTTTTGTTTCTCTATTTTTTCATCCAATTTCCAATTTCCAATTTCTCTGTTTTTCCAATTTCCAGTAACTTCTGTTGAGTCTTTAATTTTTCAATGCTAACATTCATGAAGTTGTAGAATTTGAAAATCTTGAAGAAGAATAGATGTTGGTTGTTTTAGAATTTAGAGTTTAGACTATTAGTCCTTATTTTTAATTTATGAACTATTATGAGTCTATGACCATCTAGTATCTATTGATTCTTTAATTTTTGAATGATATATTTATTAATATATTATTGTTATTGAGCTTTTACTTATTTCTATATAAATTTTTATGTTTTTGTATAAATTGTCGCCTCACATCAAAAAGGCGAGCGCTTCGCTGCGCGCCTCTCACCTCAGTGAAACGGGCCCTCGTCGCTATTTGTCGCCGCGTCCAAAACACTCCTACAACATAATAGTCAAGTTCATTCAGGAAAAGTACTTCAAGTCATAAAATATGTGGACTTCTTCCGTAGCATACTATCTGACCAGATTTAGCAAAAAAATAAATAATAGTATGACAACCAAAATTGAAGTCATGAATCATTTTTTCCTCCTATTCTCCCTATGTAGAGGGCAAACTCGAAAAGGATTGAACTGTAAAACATCATGCAACACACGGCAATGCACTTTCCCAAGCAGTTAAATTGCGTTTACTTCATCAAAGAGTTGGAAGTGCCCCAAACACATTAAACTTTTCAGTATTAGTCTATTTCTAGTTTTTGCAATAAAGTTTTAGAGTCCGACTTAGTCTAAAGATTTACTGAATTAATCAATCTGATTTGCTTCAGTCTATCTAGTGCACAAATAATTTAGTAGAAAAACCCCTATACCGGATAATATTTTGTAAGTTGATTGATGCATCTATCTTCATATGCATATTACTGCTAGAATCAACTGATTTGCCATCAGTAGAAGATTTTAGGAGTGTGCACGGCAAGAGGTCCTTTTTTGTTGAGACCAAAAGCATTTGGAAACAAAGAGGTATCAAGCATGGGCAGAGGAAAGAACATTATCTTACGACACTATGTTCAATAACCAAGAAAACAGTAGAAGAATATTGACAACTCAGAATCACTTTGAAGAGTCAGAAAAGATTTACAAATAATAACCTGCTACAACATTTGTCCCAACAGACTTGAAGTGACAGACCATAAAACTTTATCCTATGTAAGGAACAAGTCTCAAATTCTTTTTTGCATCAGAGAAATAGCCATGAATTATAGGAAATACTTATCACAAGAAAAGGATGACAAATTGATTGATCTCATAAGGCATTGCTCTTGTTGCCAAGTGTTTCAATTTCATATTCAAGAAGTCGCAATATCCTTATTTCCAGTCTTTTTTTTTTTTGAGAAGGCAACAAGTTTTATAAATAAGTAAAAGAACCTTTAGCATAAAGATTATGCTAAATGTTAAAGATAGTTACAAGACCCTCGAAAAAAAGCAAAAACGCAAACCCAGACTTGTGGTAGTTACAAAGACCCAATTATTTCCAGTCTTTCGAAACTTGAATATTGAATATGGAGTTCATTTATTGTTGAATCATGTATCCAAAGTCTAAGAAATGCCTTATAAGAATCAGAAAAATATGTGCAACACTTTATCTATGACACATATTTATGGTCATATTAATATGTCATCAGTCGAATGAGAAGTTATCTTCCTTTCTTGCTACTAACGTCTGAAATTTTGAGGCTCAGTTCTTAACTGATGCAATAGATCTGAGGAGGCAATAGCAACTTCTTATCATGATAATCCTGAGCATTGCAGCTTGCTGACATGTTTCAAGTGCTAAGTGAGCATCATTTTTTACCTGGATTGATGTGTAAAGTGCACGGTTCAATAATAATAGCCTATTAATACCGTGCCATAAGCTCAAATGTACTTGATATTATTAGAATTAGCTAATAAAGTTTAATCCTATAAAGGTAAATCGTAGAAGTAACTGCGAATTTCTTTGAAGAAAATTCAATTGTCATTGTTTATGTATTTTTTTATCCAACTATTATACATCTAGTGACCACGACACTTCCATTAGTTTTTCAAGAGTAGCCAGGTCATTATATGAAAAGGGAGTAGTACATTCATGTTAATACTTTAGTGTTCTAACAGATACGATGTATAAAGGGATAGAATAATGAAAGACACAAAATCTTTTTATTGACAAAAAAATGACAAATGGCTATGGTAATTGCACCTTGATCAAAATGTAGGCACAATCAAAGGTTTTATATTTCCCTTCTCCTGATAAAGTAAATATAGATTTTACGATATAAATTTATGTTAAACTTCATGTGAAGAATGTTATATAATCAAATCTTTAATGTATTTTTAAACCTTAAGGTTTTGAACTTTGAAAAAAAAATGTCTTGTATTTTATAGTGAAACTAAGAAATATAATTTTTTTCAAAAGAACAGTCTTTATTGTGAAAAGTACTATTGTACGAACTATTTTTTGTTCAAAGTAACTGTCTTTGTTGTGAAAAGTACTATATGAACTTTTCCTCAGCAAGGAATAACATTGTAAAAGAATTTAATTACCTTTTAGACAGTCCCAATCGAGGAGAAAACATAAAGAATCAGTTGCCTTCAAATTACCAACCTGTTACATGCAAGGTAACAGAAACATCATCAAGTCTGTCCGTGCAAACCCACAATGATAAAACGATAAGTAGAAAGAACTGTGTCCGTAGAACTATACCTGATATTTTAGGCTTCTCAAATTTCTCAAACAATAAATCAGTGGATTAAGCACATCGACTCAATTGCTTGTCTGTTGAGGAGTAGCATGAACTTCCCATGCGTATTCAAGTATGACCATCAAATACAATCAGGTTCCACAAGGATTAATGAGTCATCTCTTTAATATATCTTCACTATTATCATCAATACTTAACCCCCAAAAATACATATTTTAGCAATGAAATAAGAGTAGCCTAGAAATAGAGATATTACCTTCCAACAGAAGATGGAGGCCATTCATCATATAGATCAAAAGTTAGACTTGGCATTTTAGGAGAAGCTATTGACAATTGACATGATACCACAAAACGAACATGAATTCATACATCACATAATATAAAGATTAATAATAACATTCTAACACTAATAATCCAAAAAGTTGATAAAACACATGAAATCGCACAACTCTGAAGTACAGATAAAGTCTGAATTCAATTTACCACCAAGATGTTGTGGTTAAGCCAATCACATAATTCTGTAATACAGAAAGTTGAACCATGATATTGTTGTAACTATTTAATATTCTATATATTAAGCATGATTTCTTGAATCTCCTTATACTTTTATGCTATAACAGCAACCAAACTTTAATTCCAAGCAAGAAAATGGTAGATATATAAACATAAATGTATGATGAAAAATATACCCACATCTAATAAACATGATTATACTAAAGAATGTGGAGTACAGCTTAAGAGCAGAAATAGGTATAAACAGATTTCTTGCTCAATAAGACTAACCAACAACTTATGAGTTGGCTTGTGCTCTTATAGTAATCAAGTTTTCCCTAAACGTTACCAAAGATCACATAGACACATAGAAAAGAACATAACAGAAGTTTACAATGAGTCCTTATATATGGTTTAGCAAATTCAGCAAATTTTCTTTTTCCTTCTTCACTTTTTTCTTTGGAGTGTGGATCTGATGATTCAAGACATATTTCACATAACTTTGAAGAAAGGAATAGTTTGTTCATAGTTACAAAATACTCCACACAAACATGAAGCAGGACCAATACAAAATGAAAAGAAGAAGCAAATACCAGAAAAAAAAAAAGAATAATATCGACTTGCATTCTTCTCAAACCTCCAATGCAAATTCCTTCATCATTTTGTTGTGCGACATGCCCAACCTGTGAAACAAATGACTTTGATATCATATTCATTATATGCAGCAACAACT
The DNA here is from genome assembly GCA_026770625.1 of Nicotiana glauca. Lineage (NCBI taxonomy): Eukaryota > Viridiplantae > Streptophyta > Magnoliopsida > Solanales > Solanaceae > Nicotiana > Nicotiana glauca. Next base: position 21,544 of record MDKF010918853.1, read on the forward strand.
TCAAAAAAAAAATTGTAAGCTTTGTGCATCAGTTAAACAGCCATGACCAGTATCATTGGCACATTCAGAAGAATGATCACCTATGTGTATCAATCATGAATTAAGCTCAATAATAGACCCTTTTCCGGAGTAGCCTACATATGCACATTTTGATGTTTAGCATGGTTTATTAATGATGCATGATGATTACCTATCAATTGATAGTAGTTTTCCTTTTCATCGAGCCAGCTCCTCTCAAATTCGCCGATGATTTTTTTCAGGTAATTGGTTCAAGCTTATCATGGTTTCAAAACGGAAGACCACCCCATGTATGTTGCAATGAATGAAATACATTGAAATAGTGAAGAGTTCAAGAACCAAATAGTGCCTCGCAAAAGATTTCTTTATCAAACACCTTAGGTGCATCACTCTACAACTGTATAGTAATAGCGAAAGTCATTTATAGGAATCACATATTACATAAAACTCACAAGAGAGAGAACAAAACTGGAGAACAGAAGCATCCCACTGCTTCAGATCCACTTTTTTAAGAAAAAAGAAAGCAAATCTAAAGAAAATCAGAAAAACATACTTTTTGAATTCAACTTCAATCGGCAACTTCAAATAATAAAATTTGCACACTAAAAACAACGTTACACAACCAAAATTAGAAACAAAAAACACGCACCTAAGTATCTATTTCCAAATGTGCTTATCAAAATCAGATAGAACTTCAGACATGTATGTAGATCTAGCAAGAAATTATTCAAAAGAATATAAAATAAACACAACAGAGGCTAGAAGATCAGTATCAAGCAAGTGATAAAATTAGAAAGAGACTGCTCCATGAAATTAAGAAAAGAAAAAAAGGAGAAAACTCAAACCTCTTGAAGAAGCTAAGGAAGAGGAAAATTGCAGAGAGACGTGAATGTGACAATTAGGGGAGTGAAGAGATATCTGAAATAGTGAGTTGAAGTACACGTGGTACAATAAAGATGCAGTACACGTGTTAACTTACTAATGAAGTACGCCAAAATATAGAGTACAAATTATGAATGCAGTATTCGACTGATCGTACACCCAAAGTGCCGCTTCTAATATATAGTAAAATCGTTTAAGATCGCCTTTCCACAGTAATTCAAATGCGATGAAATTAACTTTACCATTACTTAGGCGATTGAGCAATCCTTCCAAGTAACTTAAAGAATAATATTTTTATTTGTTTTGGTTACCACCATTAACCTAAAGCTTAAGCTTAGTTTGGGGAAATTGTCTAAGTATATCTGAAATTGCCTACAAGGTTACTAATTTAGTGTTTTAGACAACTTGAGAGACAAAATGGTCCATACACTCTAAGACGTTGCAGAGTTTACGATCTCCTTTAGCAAGCCAACCATAAGATGAAAGTGCACTAAAAGAACTATTTGATTAGATATATTCATCCTCCAATAAAAACATGAAATTGATATACTATGTCTCAAGATCGATGACGTTGCACAACTTACAATCACCTTTACAAGCCAACCATAAGATGAAAAGGCACCAAAGAACTCTCTTATTACACCATAGCAAATGTCAATACACCTGCTAATCCATTATGCCCGCAAATTCTATACACACTTCAGATAGTAAAACAGCATTTTCATTCAAGCTTCCATCTTACTTGATCTTAGGGGTGGCAAATGGGCGGGTTGGGCTGAATTTGGGCGGGTCAAGATGGGTTAGGTCAATAAATGGGTCATTACCCAACCCAGCCCAAAGTGTATTTGGGTTAAGATGGGTTGGGTCAAGATGGGCTAAACAATGGGTCATAACACAACCCGCCCAACTTGACCCATATTTTAGAACCATGCTCATCTTGTATAAAAAAAAACTTTTTATCTTAAAATATGTAAGTTGACAAATATTTTATGGGTGGGGGTGAGGGTGGGTGGATGGTGCAGAAAAATGAAAAAATATAAAACAGAAAATTAAAATTATAAAAAAAAAGTAAAAACAAATAATTGAGGGGTTTTGCTGGGGCGGGGGAGGGAGGTGCAGAAAAATAAAAAAAATAAAAAAAATATAAAAAAAAAAAA
>MU698318.1:0-14179 GCA_026770625.1 Nicotiana glauca
ATTGTCCTTTAATCGGAAAAACTCCTTCCACCATGCCCCTCGCGGGGTGCGGTAGCGCCGAAAGGAGGTGTGACACACCTCACGGTAGAAAGAGTGGTTTTGCCCAATTGACTCTCTGGAGACCAATTAGATATGCATATTTTCTCGACAACTAGGGTTCAAGTTGGGTAATTACTCTCTCGAGGTTTAACCCTTTAATTGAAACTATCAAATCTCTTGAGTCCACCCCAATTCCTTGTTGAGTCAATTTTGGAGACCTAGGCTCTTAGCACAAACTAGTGTTTGCAACCACTAATTCATAAATTAAACCATAAAATTAATCCAAATAACAAACACCTATAATCAATCTAACCTTAAATCACAACATCCATCATTTACCCATACTAGGGTTGAGCCACAACCCTAGCTAATGGGTTTAGCTACTCATGCTTGAAGATAAAATCAGAGAAATAAATGAAGAGAAAGACATAATATTAAATTACTAAAGAAAATACAGAGAATCTATGGTTAGTGTCAGGATAAAATACCCAAAATAGCTACAAAGTAGCTTCTCACGAGCGCAACTGCTGTTCTAAATTGACTGATACCCTAAAAATGGAAAAAGGTTCTATTTATACTAGGCTGGAAAAAATGAAAAAATACCCCTGCGGGGTCAATGCGAGCCGCACAAAATGGACTGCGGTCGCACTAGGCTCTTGGACTTGAAGTCTTGGCTCTCTGAACTCAGGGTCCGCGGACCGCGGCCGTGAGGGCTTCCAATGCGGTCTGCACAAACATGACCACGTACCGCAATAGCTTGAACCTGGGCAAGTTGCATCTCTCTAATCTTCTCTTCCGTGGATCGCACATAATAGTAGTGCAGCCGTGGAGCCTTCAGTGTGGACCGTGCAAGATCGACTGTGACCGCACTGCCTTGAAGCCTATTTTTCCAGTTCTCTAAATCTCCCTAGTGCGGACCGCACAGGATAGACTGCGGCCGCACTAGGTTTTATGCCTTGAAATCTACTTTCTGAATCTCCCTAGTGCGGACCGCACAAAGTGTAGTGCGGCTGCACTAGGCCGGTTTGTCATGAGTTTGCCTTGTCTTTGGTGCTTGAGCAGGTTTCATTCCTTTTGAGCCGAACTTTGACATTTTGTTACTTTATCGATCAAACCTGTAATCAAGCACAACTTATGAGCCTTTTGGGACTATTTTGTAAGAATTTAAAATCAAAGCGTAAGCAAGAAGGAGCATAAAACACGTCAAAATCCCTAGTTATTAACTCCTCCAAACTTAAGCTTTTGCTTGTCCTCAAGTAAGGAAAATAAGACCCGCCCCTTAAGGTAAAATCCAAGAATTTCCAGCTATCCTAAAGTAACCTCAACAAGCATCAATTGGGACTAACAATTGCCCTCAATGTGAATGCATCATTGACAACATTTAACCTTTGAAATATCATGGATCAAGTGTGACAAGAGCATCAAGAGTTGACTCAACGCATCAACGAACTCTTTCAATTACTTTAGTCATTGTGGAACCCAAACTCATGCATCCTCAACTCTCCCTAAGCAAATGTTACCTTTTTTGAGTATTGACACACAAATCGAGGTTAAAGTGAATTCACTCATCTCTCTCAAGAAAATGTCACAAGTCCGGCTCTAGGTACCATATGCTTTCCCCTTATGTAAGTATCCACTAATGAAAGCTTCATCCAACTTAAGATCATATAGGGATTTTGTGAAGGCTTTTGGTTTAGGGTAGGTCATGTTTTTGTTCAAGTGGGTTCCATCTTCCCTTAAACACTTCTTTTGATTAATTTGGCACAATTGACTTGACTCTTTAAGTCATTTCACCTCTTTCTAAGGGGTTAGAGAGACATATTGTCACTCTTTCTTATGCGTTTCAATTCTTTTCTCCTTTTTCAACTTTCCACACCTTTCTTTCTTTTACTTTTCTTGAATCCCTTTTTATTTTTTTTCACATTGAGCATTCTTTTTATCTTTTTGCTTTTCTTTATTTTTCATTGACTTTCCTTTTCTTTATTTTTGTGCCTTATACCACTTTGTTGTCATCCTCGTCTCTCCCCCCAAACTTATGTGTGCTCAAGGAAAGATCGGGTTCTAAGAGAGGGTATCTTTTAGAACGGGTATAGGCTTGTAACATGGTTCTTGAAAGAAAAAGGTCTTAAGGCTCAAAAGGGTTGATTAGGGATATTATCATTGGTAGGCTATGTAATTTGTTCAACTATCATTTGGATCACGGAGAGCCTATAATCACTTCTCAAGTTAGATTTCACTTAAGATTTTGCCTTAACAAACATTCAGGGCAAGTTCTAGACTAATCGCTTGGGACGTGGACTCGCAATTCGATTTCTCACCACACAAGCTAAAGGATTGCTAAAGACATATAGTCGGTAGCCCACAACGGCTTTAGATATGATTTGAGCACACAATGGTCCCGAAAAACCACTTGATTATTATCGTTCAACACAAGAGTCTTAAGGCCACGACTTTCAACATCCTAAACACAACAATCTGTCTTTGACCATGGGATCAAAGGCAAATGTGTTAGGCCTAAGTGAAGATTTGCTTGAGGTACCCTTAACTACAAACTACCAAAAACAAAAACAAAAATGGACTCAAACCCTTAAGAAGGTTGTCACGCCATCTATCATTAGGAAGAGCCACCCGGTTCACACAATACTCCACCTTTGGAAAGAAAGTTGGCATTAAGAAAACCAAAGGCTTATTAAAACGTCCAAAACAAAAAAAAGGCTATGAGCCTATATAAGAAGCTAAAAACGATTTTTTTTTGCAAAAATAGAAAATAGAATGAATATGTACAATAGGGGATTTGAATATACAATGGGGAATGAATATATACAATGATGTAACTTTATATACAAACCAAAGGAAAAATAAAAAGTGCGATAAAAGTAACTAAATGTAAAATTATATACAGACCAAATGAAAAGCAAGAAAGTATAAAATGAATCAGTATATATACAGTCATCCAACAAAAATATAGGGCGCACCCCCTCAAATAAAAGCTGGTATTGTCTCCAATGCCAACTAAACCAAATAAGCACCAAAAATAATAAAGAAAGGATATGAAGACTCCTTAAGCCTCGTCTGTCTACATAGGATCATGAGCTGTCACTGGGTCCTCTGTGTACTCGGGAACCTCAGACTGGTTCCCGGTAACCTGCTGCTCAGCTGCTGGGACCTGGGACTGGACCTATACTTGCTCTGGCTCTGGTACATCCGGTGGCTGACTGGAGGAAGCCTCCGGTGGGTCCTCCAACTGGATGATAGCATTATCTGCTCTAGGTATCTTCCTCCTCTTCTTTGGAGGCTTCTGTTCCTACTCTGGCTATGTATCTGCTGCTGGCACTGCTGCTGGATCTGGGTCCTCAAATAATAAGTCTAAAGGTAGCTGGTCTGCCTTTAGTCCATCCACATCTGCCTGCAGCTCCTTCACGGATTCCTTGGAGGCTCGTGTCCTTCTAAGCTTCTTGTCCTCCCGAGCAAGCTCCTTGAGAGCCTTGCTATGTGAATATACTACCTTAGCCAAGGCACTCTGAGTACTGATAATGTTCTCCTGGTTTTCTAGTATCTTATTCAATGCATCCTCAATGGACTGTGGGACATGTGCCGGCTGAGGTGCTGACTGAGCTGCAATGGTGGAAGTCAAGGTAGACAACTTGGACGAAGCAGTATACATCCAGTTGTTTAGAAGCTGAAATGTCTAGCTCAGTTGATGGGCAGTGATAGGATGGGCCTGAGAAGATGGGATATCCAGGCCTGCTGATGTAGATGGGCTTGGAGGAATGGCTGAAAACGTGGAAGGACTGGGAGGCATGTCAATAGGCTACCACAACTGGCTCTTCAAACTGGCCAGTCGGGGCAGAAGCAGGGGCTTTGTAGTTATTGTCCTTGGGGTTGTCATTCCCCTTCAAGCTATACCAGAAGAACGGGGCTACCGGCTTGGCCTTGACATCATAGGGATTCTTTTCCACCTCCAAGTCCCGAAAATACATAGAGAGGGTGTTGGGGAAAGGGTAGTTCCGGTCATGCTCTGCACCCACTAATGAGATAATGCGGGACATCATATTCCCCATATTTATGGGGTATCCCGCCATAATTGACGCAACCAACACAACCTGGTGGAGAGGAAGTGTTTGGTCATGTGTGGTCGGGTCCAACCGGCTGCAAACAAAGGTCTCCCAACCCCTAGCCTCAAAGTTTAGGGTCCTCCACAATATTTTGACCCCAGCAGTCAACCACTCTAGAATGGTACCTGGGATTGCCAGGTGCTGAGCTAACCATGAACGGACCTCCTCACCCATCTCCAACTTTGCCAGATATAGAGTCTTGTCCTCTTTATTAAAGCCCAAATAATCATTCAGATACTTCCCGTCGAACAATGCCTTTTTGTCTCGAACCTTGGTCACTTTGGAACCCTTGACGATGTGGGCTACATTATAGTAAAACTCTTTGACCAAGTGTTCATATGCATCCATACACTTCTCCATAAATATTTCCCAGCCTACTCTAGTTCTAAATTGCCTCTGCACGTCAGGGTTGTGGGGTAACAGATCTTTGTCAATGAAACTCCGCTCCGGTATCAAATGTCTCACCGGCCACCACTCCTTAAACTTATGGTATGCTACTTGGCTCACAAATCTATCCTCCCAAATATCGGGCTTCCTAGTTCGGGCAATGCCTCCCACCTGAAGCTCACCACCTTCAACTCCCTATACGTCCTCCTCATCTCTGTCTGCACCCCCTCCAAATAATGAAGCTATGGAGGAGGTGGAGTAGTCCCCATTACCGGCTGCTGAGCCCTCAGACGACTCAAAAATGACATTGGTTGGACTTCGGATAGTGGGTGATGGTGGAGGAGTGTCATCAGTCAGTCTAAACCTCCCGGGCAAGTCAGGGACATGAATGGGAATGGAATCTGAGGAAACATCCTGTGAAGGCTCGTACTCACTCCCCAATTTATCAGCAGCTCTGTCAGCCGCTTTTATTGATTTTCTCAACCTTTTTGTACTTTCCCAAACTTAGGGAGTGAGTTTTATCATCTTCTGCTTTCCTCCCCGGGAAGATTCACCTCTCCCGGGTTGTTTTGATCCTTTTCCCCTCGTTGTTTAACCATTATCTACAAGCACAAGCATCTAACTTTGTTAGTATCAATAGAAGCAGTGAAACATATGTGCAGAATGAATTGCAGAACAGAAGCAGACAGTTGCAGACACATTTGCAGAACATGGCCTGTGCGGACCGCACAAAATAGAAGTGCGGCCGCACTGAGGCCACCGCGGACCGTACAAGAATGATCGCGGTCCGCACAGGTATAAGGTCCAAAGAATAAGCTCTCTGAATCTCACCATCGCGGCCTGCACAAAGTAGTACCACGGCCGCGGTGGGCTAGTGCGGACCGCACAAAAGTGTAGTGCGGCCGCGCTGGACAAAGATCACCTCTCAAGATTTCATTACCGCGGTCCGCACAATGAGGCCGCATTGAGGCACCACGGACCACATAAACACGACCGCGGTCTGCGGAGGGTGCCCAAACCTGGCACTGAGTTAGGGTTCCTAATTGTTGTTTTTTAGTTCAAATGTTTACCTAATTAAGGTCCCTACTCAATTACCCACTATATTATAATCACTAAGTGTACAAAAATTAACATTTAAACTAACCTAATCTAACAATTAGAGAACTACGGGAATAAGAAGAAGCTACAGGCTAAAGAAAGCGAAAATAAAATGAAATTACAAAATTAAACAAGGAGAAATGAGTGAAATATTACCAGATTATTAAATTGAAGTGTAGTTAATCAAAGCTAAGTAGGAATTACGTTAAAAGAGAGGATGAACAATAGTTTTAGGGTCTCTGAGAGTTGAATTTTCGAAAAGGGTAACAGGAGACCCTTGAGGTCTATTTATAGAGAAACCCGTGGGAACCATTCTTATCATCCAGCACGGCCGCACAAGATGGAACGCGGTGCATGCTAGGTTGTCTTATTAAAACCTTAGGGAGAAAGCCTATGCGGTCCGCACAAAAGGGATCGAGCCACAAAGCTCCTCCGCGGACCGCACTAAATGCAATGCGGCCACGGTGGAAAACTTTAGAGAGTCCTCACATTGGCTCACACAGTGCGGACCGCACAAAGTGTAGTGCGGCCGCACTGGCAACTTTAGAGACTTGTTCAATTTTTCCATCATGTTTTGCACTGCCTCAACACAATCCCTGCAACATCTCACAACTAATTAGCACAACAATCAATCCTACACTACAAAGAAAATCAAAGAAAACAAGAAGAAAAAGATATGGGTTACTTCCCAAGAAGCGCCTGATTTAACGTCGCGACACGACGCATTTTACCACCACATCACTCTAGATCAAGAAGCGCCACCACGTGGCTATCATCAAACTTTCCAAGAAGCAATAAAAAGCACGCCCAACGAGTCGGTCAAGCATCTGATCAATGAATGGCAAGGGATAATAATCCTTGTCGGTCACTTTGTTCAATTTTTCATAGTCCATACGACCCCGCCAACCTGTGACTATTCTTGTAGGAATAAACTCATTCTGATAATTTTCACCACAGTCATGCCACCTTTATTCAGTACACATTGCACCGGAGAAGTCCAAGAGCTGTCAGAAATAGGGTGGTCCACCTCGGCGTCCAACTACTTGATAACTTCTATTCTCAGCACTTCTGGTGTTGCCTCATTTGATCTTCTTTGATGCTCCGAGGAAGGATTTGCATCATCCTCCACGATAATTTTGTGAGTTTCCCGGTTTGCAGGATCCAAAGACAATTTCCTAGGCTCACAAGAGTACGTGCCCATGCCCTATAAAGCATCCATGCACTCCACTCTACTTGCAACATCATTGACATCCATATTTAGAGGCACGACCTCAACGGAATCCTCCACATTAATCATAGAACTTGTGTCATCCACTATCACAACTGTGACAATGTCCACAAATGAGCACACCTCGGTGCTATTGGGTTGCTACATGGACTTGCAAACATGGAAGACGACCTTTTCATCCCCCACTCGGAAAGTTAGCTCACCCACTTCAACATCAACAAATGCCTTCCCCATTGTAAGGAAAGGTCTCCCTAGAATAACTGGGACTTCAAAGTCTACATCACAATCCAAAATGACAAAGTCGGCCAGTAATATAAACTTGTCCACCTAGACGAGCACATCATCAATTATGCCCAAGGGTTTCTTCATCGATCGATCCGCCATTTGAAGTCTCATTGAGGTTGGTATAGGTTGCCCGATTCCCAAAGTCTTGAAAGCCGAATAAGGCATCAAATTTATGCTAGCCCCCAAATCACAAAAGGCCTTGGCAAAATTCGCGCTACCGATAGTGCAAGGGATAGTAAAAGCTTCGGGGTCTTCAAGTTTTGAGGCCATAGAATGCATGATAGCACTAACTTGGTGAGTCATCTTTATTGTTTCACAATCCATCGATCACTTTTTCATCACCAAATCTTTCACGAACTTTGCATAGCCTGGCATTTGTTCAAGGGCTTCCACCAATGGCACATTTATGGACAAGTTCTTCATCATATCAATGAACTTTTTGAATTGATTATCATTTCTTTGCTTTGATAGCCTTTGAGGATAAGGCGGGGGTGGCCTAGGCAAAGGTTCCTTGGCTTTGGGTACCACCAACTCGGTCATGTCAATCACGTGTTCCCTAGATGGATTCACGGCATCTTGAGTTTCCACCTTGGCCTCATCAATATCTATCCTCAATTCATTGTTCACATTGTTCTCAACCACATCTTTAGCTATCAAAGGACCTACATCTTCTTGGAACCCAACATTATCATCCACAACTTGCTTTTCTTTCAAGGCATTCACATTACCGCCTCTTCTGCTTCTTGTTGTAACCGCCATCACATGATTGTTTCCACCCTTTGGGTTCACTACCGTATCACTTGGTAGAGCACTCTTAGGGCGAGTATTCAATAATTGAGTGATTTGGCCTAATTGCACCTCCAAGTTCCGGATAGAGGTATTGTGGAAAACCAATTGAGCATCGGAATCTTGGTTCTTCTTCATCATTTGTTCGAACATCATTTCTATTCTTCCCATATCATTGCTCGAAGAACTAGATCCTTTATATTGAAATAGAGGCGGATTGTTCGATTGTTGGTACATCGGCGGCCTTTGAAAACCTTGCCCCCCTGTTGCCTTGGTTTCCATTGTTGTTCCACCCGCCTTGACCGTTGTTGTTCCAATTGTTGTTATTACCATTCTGATTCCCTTGGTTGCCTTGATTGTTATTGTTCCAATTACCACCCTAGTTGTTATTGTTGTTCCAATTACCATCTTGGTTGTTATTGTTGTTCCAATTACCACCACCTTGTTATTGATTGCCTCAATTTCCTTGGGGTCGCCATTGTTGGTTTGAAGAGTTGCCTCTATTGCCTTGATAGTTGTTGACATATTGTACCTCTTCACTTTGCTCATCATAGTCATCATTTTGAAACCCATCACAATCATCACCAAATTACTTAGAATTCCCTTGGTTTGTTATCTTCTTTGCCTTCTCTTGTTGGTAAGCATACTAACACCTTCCATAGCATTCACTTGGCGCGGGTTTTGGACTTCTTGCAACTGTGCCTTAGTCAATTGATTCATAGTAGTCGTCAACTCCGCTATAGCTTGCCCATGGTCGTGTAACTCTTTATGAAAATGAATAACCGTAGGGTCGCCTTGAGGAACATTGGCCCTACTTTGCTATGCCGAAGAAGTGTCAGCCATCTAATCAAGAATCCCGCAAGCTTCGTCATAAGACAACTTCATAAAATTACCCCCGGCTAATTGATTGACTATGCATTGATTCGTGGTGTTGATGCCGCGATAGAAGGTTTGTTGAATCATCGCCTCGGTCATATTGTTGTTTGGGCATTCTTTCACCATTGTTCTAAACCGCACCCAGATTTCATGCAAAGGTTCTGTGGGTTCTTGCTTGAAAGCCAATATCTCATCTTGAAGTGCCGCCATACGCCCGGGTGAGAAGAACTTAGCAATAAATTTATCCGCCAACTCATCCCAAGTTGTGATAGAATGATTGGGGAGTCTCTCTAACAAATCCAATGCTTTCCCCCGGAGTGAGAATGGGAAAAGTATCAACCTAAGAGCATCTTCAGACACATTCATTTGCTTGCTCCCCCAACATGTATCTACGAACCCCTTGAGATGCTTGTAGGCATTTTGATCGGAGACGCCCGTGAAATACCCACGTTGCTCGAGCAAGGTCAACATCACATTGGTTATTTGAAAATTCCCCGCCTGGATTCGGGGAGGGACAATAGCACTTGTATATCCTTGATTTGATAATACTCTGGGAGCCACTCTTGGAGGTGGCGGAGGAGGGTCTAAACTATTATCATTAGCATTGGCCTGGCGGCCTCGTCGTGGTCCGGTAGGTACAAGAGGCACCTCATCCTCTCCAATTTCATCTACCTTTTCTCTCGCTATCACGTTTCCAAGAGGGTCATTAGCATTCAAAGCCACTTGGTACCTATAGTATTCACACAAACAAATTATTAACAAAGAAGTAAAGAAGAACAACAAACAAAACTAACTAAACTGATAGCCAAAACCGTTAGCTCCCTGCAATGGTGCCAAGAAGTTGATCGCAGCCAACTCCGCACCACTAAAAAGTAGCGAGAGAGGGTTGCAATAGCTTTTACCCGATTTGTGGGTCGGGATCGATTCCACAGAGAGCTAGGACTGGAGTCGAGTATCAGTTTAGCCTATGATTACGTGTATGCTCTTAATTGATCTTCCATTCATTTTTGGTTTTTTTATATAAAACTACTAATATCAAACTACAAATTACGATTGAAATTAGCTTATTCTAAGATTAGATTGCTATAAGTTGTATCTAATGGATTAAGGGGCACTAGGGTAGTGACTTTAACCTAGGTGGCTAATTGACGGGTAGTTGCATCTAAGGCATGATTGACATGATTGGGGAAATATGTTATAACCATTACTTAATACTACCCACTCTACACCTCTCGATAGAAAGAGTAGTTTTGCCCAATTGACTCTCTCGAGACCAATTGGGAATGCATATTAGCTCGAGCAACTACGGTTCAAGTTGGGTAATTACTCTCTCGAGGTTTAACCTTTTAATTGGGACTATCAAATCTCTTGAGTCCATCCCAATTCCTTGTTGAGTCAATTTTAGAGACTTAGGCTCTCTTTCTCAAGAAGAGCCAAGTCAACTTAGCACAAACTAGTGTTTTCAACTACTAATTCATAAATTAAACCATAAAATTGACCCAAATAACAAACACCCATAATAGATCTAACCTTGAATCACAACACCCATCAATCATCCATACTAGGGTTGAGCCACAACCCTAGCTAATAGGTTTAGCTACTCATGCTTGAAGATAAAATCAAAGAAATAGATGAAGAGAAAGACATAATATTAAATTACTAAAGAAAATACAGAGAATCTATTGTTAGAGTTAAGCTAAAATACCCAAAATAGCTACAAAATAGCTTCTCACGAGTGCAGCTGTTGTTCTAAATTGACTAATACCCTAAAAATGGAAAAAGGTTCTATTTATACTAGGTTGGAAAAACTGGACAAGAATACTCCTGCGGGGTCAGTGTGTGCCGCACAAAATGGACTGCGGCCGCACTAGGCTCTTGGACTTGAAGTGTTGGCTCTCTGAACTCAGGCTCCGCGGACCACGCAGAATGGACTGTGGCCGCGGGGGCTTCCAATATGGTCCGCACAAACATGACCGCAGACCATAATGGCTTGAACGTGGGCAAGTTACATCTCTCTGATCTTCTCTTCCGCGGACCACACATAATGGTAGTGCGGCCGCGGAGCCTTTAATGCGGACCGTGCAAGATCGACTGTGGTCGCACTGCCTTGAAGCCTGTTTTTCCAGTTCTCCGAATCTCCCTAGTGCGGACCACACAGGATGGACTGCAGCCGCACTAGGTTTTATGCATTGAAATCTACTCTCTGAATCTCCTTAGTGGAGACAACACATAGTGTAGTGCGGCTGCACTAGGCCTGTTTGTCCTGAGTTTGCCTTGTCTTTGGTACTTGAGCAGGTTTCACTGCTTTTGAGCCAAACTTTAACATTTTGTCACTTTGTCAATCAAACCTGCAATCAAGAACAACTTATGAGACTTTTGGGACTATTTTGTAAGAATTTATAATCAAAGCGTAAGCAAGTAGGAGCATAAAACACGTCAAAATCCCTAGTTATCATCATCCTCCTACAGAGTGTTAATGATTCCACTTTTATAATAGGGGGGAATCCAAACTTAGTACAAGATACATTGAGTGGTAAAGGAAATGGGGTGGGACAGCTAACTAGCTTCATGCCGTATACGTAGACCAATGTTAGGTTGCCCAGGTAGGCTCAATAGAATCTGGATGCACTCTTCGGAGGCCTCCCATGCTCGTCGGGGTCTCGTCCAACATTATCCCCAAGCCTGGTGTCGACAGATCTTGAGGGAAGTATCCGGTTCGAGGTCTCGAGCCTCTGAGGCAATCTTCTGAAGCACTTTGTCAATGAAAAATTGCCCCCCCCCCCCCAATTTCATCGTACACACCTTGGCAAAGGCAAAGTTACCAATGGTGCATGGAATTGTGAAACTCCATGAATCAGACAACTTCTTAGGAACTGGTCTAGTCACCACGGCATTGCAGGTGTGAGTTAGAGTCACTGTGGCCAAGTCTTGGAAGTCGAATTTTTGGGACATCAAGTCCTTCATCATTTTTGCATAATCAGGCATCTCCTTTAACGCATCAATCAATGGAATATTTACCTGGATTTGTTTCAACATCTCAAGAATTTCTTGTATTGTTCCTCTTTTTGGTATTTGGCCAGCCTCTGTGGGAATGGTGTTGGAGGAATCTTCTTCCCAGTGATTTGGGTTTTCTCTTTGTCAGAAACCACCTCAACTACCAGTTCCTAGGTTGTCTCAGCTTCTTTCTCAACCTCAATCTGTGTGATGGTTTCTTCCTTGGCAGGTTGTACTGTCACCTCTATCAGTTTTTCTGAATTATCTAGCTTAATGGGCACTGGTACAAGTGTCTCAGTTTGTCTGCTTTCTCGAGCCCTCTCTTGCTCCAAGTCTAGGTCTCTGCTAGTACATAGACTCACTACCATCAGCTGCCTCGGGCCATGATCTTTTGGATTTACCTGAGTGTCTACAGGTAATGTCCAATGAGGATGATTATTTAAAAACATCGAGATCTGGCCCATTTGCACTTGAATATTCTTTATGGCTGACTCATGTGCATCTATCTTTCACTCATTTTTGCATTTGACCCAATAACCTGCTGCATCATTGCCTCGAGTCTAGCAAACCCATCTTTCCGTCTCCCACCATATTGCTACCGAGGAGGATTATAACTATTAATTTGGATGGGTCCACCAAATTGTAGAGTACCTGGTCCTCTACAAGGTTCTACTAAAAGAACTTAATGAAATAGTAAGTAAATGAGGCAAAGGATTTTTACGTGGAAAAATCTCACACAAGGGGATCAAAAAACCACGACCTACACCTGTAGTCTTTTAACTTCACTAACTAGTAATCTACCTATTACAAGCCACTTTATAATACTTCCTATTGCAAAGGATTTTGGTCAACTAACTTGTGGTACCTTTACCACAAGCCACTTTATGACTATCCTAGTTACCAAGGTTTTTTCTAACTTGTGGTGCCATCACCACAATCCACTTTGTAACTCTACGATTACAAAGACTTTTCCTTATTACTAAATCTAGTCACAACATAAACTCAAAGGAGTTTATAGATTTACAAGAGGATTCCTAATCAAAATGCTTCTAGAGAAACTGTTTAGGAGATACAGTAAGTACAATAATAAGGTTACAACTCAACTAGGACAACAACAATCTATCTTTTAGGAACTGGTCCGTAGTAGCATTCAACCTTGTTATTTAAGCTTGTGAGGATTGATTTATCCGTTTATTTTTTGAGAGGTTTGAATGAGAAACAGAAACCTTCTGGTCATGTTTTTTATATAAATCTCATTTAGTACATCTTAATCACATCACTTTAAATGATGTGAGTACTTTGTTTGGTTAAAGAATGAGTGGGCTGACAGTGTAGTGCAGTGCGGCAGAAACAGTGCCGTCAGTCACTTTATTTCCAGCTGTGTCCAAATGACTTTGTACTGCTATGAGTAAACCACAAGAGCATCAGGTCCTTGTGTTGGTTCCTAGCTCCTGAAATCGTATCCGTTCTCCTTTAGCTGGAGTCTGTTAAAGGTTGTAGCAATCCACGTAGGTCAGGTTCCCTATCTGGTTCTTAACAGTAAGTTTGTTAGATCATCAAAATATAAGCCAGGAGTATTTAAGATCTATCAAATTCTCCCTTTTTAATGATGACAAACTTAACAATTATAAGTAGGAGTTGAGGTAGTAAAAAAAGTTCCCCCAAGGCTATGCCTTATCTTGCAGAGCAAAAGAGTATAAAAACCAGTTCCCTAATGTGGTTCCCCCTGAGTCCTAAGTCCAGTCCTATATATTATTTCCCCCTTTTGGCATCATTAAAAAGAACAATAGCACAAAGAAGTCTAGCTAAGTTAACCCATGCCACATATGTGCACACAATCATGATAGAGAATAGAACACAAAGAGATATGCTAGACATAATAAAAAGGATTCATATTAATAATGATTTAATTGCCTCCACCTTTTGAAAAAGGAAGAGGCAACATTGGACTTGTTCAAAGGAGCAGCAGTACATCCCAACCATAAAAAAAACATCCACCAAACATCAACAAAGAACAAACAAAAAGAAATATATCTTGAAAACTCGTTACTGAAGGGGTTCTTAGGGGGCACTAGGAGGAAAAGGCTTGGTAGCCGCGGCAAGTGTCTAGAGAACAAGGTCTATTCGGGCGTTTCCCGACTTTTGCTCGTTGAGCAGTTCAGCCTTCAGGTTCTCAACTTGCGCCCTGAGATCATCATTTTCTTATGTCAAACGAACTACTTCATCATTCAACATGGGAACCACTCGGGCTTTCTAACCTTCTAGGACAGTATTCATGGCCTTCAACCGATGAATTTCCTCAGCTTCACTGTTTTGGGCATTGATGAGCTGAGAAATAGTTGATTTAACATAAGAAAATGATGATCTCAGG
>MU698318.1:16166-69134 GCA_026770625.1 Nicotiana glauca
TCTCAATACACTCGCACTCTTCCAAAGTTGTCTGTGAGAATGTATGCTTTCGGGTCCCCACTTTACCTTTTCCCAGTGGAACCTTAAAGAATTTGAACACCGTAGTAAGCAAGAATCCATAGGGAAGCCTATGATTACCGTCCTTGAAATTGGCAACCTTCTGCATATGTTCGATCATTATGGCAGGCAGACTCATAGGGTGAAAACCGTCCAATTGCTCCATTAGGAATAGATCAGACTTACAAGTCACAGACCTCCTTTCTGCTCTAGGCAATAGAACTTTGTTAACCAACTCAAATAGCAGCTGGTAGACAGGGAATAGTGCTTTCTTATGGATCTGGTCCCCTTTCTGATTAGCATTGTCTTTCACCACCATATTTCTGAATTTATACTGACAGACATCTTGTACACTCGACACCTCAACTATAGGAACTTGCAAAATCTCACCAAAGAATTTCACATCAAAGATAATATCTACTCCATTGACCAAAGAACATGCATGGTCAGTATCAACTGGAAAGATACTAACAACGAAACTTTGTACCTCCTCCTTATACACTTTAGGTGCATCAATGTGAAATAGATGCACCAATTGTTGAAACTCAACCATTTCTAGAATTTGGCGCATTCTGGCCATCTCAGAGATTGTTGGGTCAAACGTGCAACCCAGCAGAACCTTTTGATGCCTTAGGCGCTTAGAGCCAAGGCAGACCTCACTTTTTGCTTTCTTCCGAGAAATAGGTTCTTCAACAGTTTCAGACTTGCATTTCCCAAACTTTTCTCCACTGACTTTTTTTCCCTTGGACTTGAATAGTATATCCTCATCACTCACTCACTCCTTCATCTTGGACTTAGATGTTGACCCTTTCTCATTTGAACCATGCTCTGCCTTTTTCGAGGACTGCCTAACAAGGGAACCGGTTTCCGCAGGAGTCCCTCTTCCACCTCGACTACAGGGATAGCTTAATCACTTACAAGTACCCCATCCTTCACAAACTTTCTTCTTTTCTTCTAACTAATCTTCTTGCTCTTTTGGAGAGCAGAGTCATAGGCCATTTTGACTTAAAGCCTGGTAGTAGGTCGCTTGATTTTAGGCTCAGGTGTGGAGACAACCCTTCGCTTATATATGAATGCGTCAAGGTCCACGTTGTCCAGGTCTTCCTCATTGCTAGATCACATTTCAGGTGCTTAAATTTCCAAGGGCACAGCATCGAATGCAGGAGTAGCACTGTCCTAGGGATGAGAGTCCTAACTTGGGTCCTCTAGAGAGGGATCGGGTTTTTCATGTGATTCCCAGGTAGTATTTTTTATTGCATCCCCTTCAACAATCAATGGCCCCTTCTCCCCCTGCACCATGTGACTCATTTTTCTGATAAGTAATGTTATGCAATATCCCATCAGCGGATACTACAAACACAATTACGACATTCTTCTCCTCTTCAATCGGTGCTTTCACAACCATGGAGTTGGAGGCAATGATGGTAGAACCCTATGTGAACTCAGTATTTTGACCTTGTTCTCTACTTAGGGTTTGACTGGTGGGAATAACAGATGGCGGGGAGAACAGAACAGTAGTTTCAAGGGTTTCTAAGTTAGGAAGAGATTTAGAGACTGGGAAAGGTGTGACTGCAATAGGAGGAGTAATAGAAGGTGACCAAGGCTCAGTGAAAATGAGAGGTTCCATAGATGGGTCAGAGGCAGTTACAATTGAGGCAGAGAGATCGAAAGTTTTCTCTACCATTGAAAGAAGAAGTGTGACGATCCTTCCCTTTTGGGTGAGTCTATAGAAGGGCTTATGGTTGAGAAGAATAGACGAGAGGGTTTTTAAAATGAGAGGATAATTATGAAGGGAGAGGAATAGGCACCTGTTCTGAAACAGCGGTTGGATGTGGAGAATTGCGATGTTTCAGAGGGAGATGGAACATTTTGAATTCAAAGGAAGTGACAGCAGGATCTGAAAAATTGATGACATGACAATTGTATTTTATACCCTTTTTACGACGTGTATTAAAAGGATGCACAGAACTACTAACTTTTAGTATAAGAACCTGGTTCTTTGATTTTTTTTTTTGAAAAGAATCAATCCTCTTTTATCAGCCATGCACTGCATCTATCGTTTTTATGCTCATCATGCGCGTTTACCTACAATAGATATTGAAGTGAGTTAGATAGGGCCAGAAAACACTATGAGCTAGTTATTTCTTAAGGATACGAGTCAGCCGACAAGGAATCGAGTTCTTAATTTGGCCTCAACAATCCGAGCTTTATTATGTTTCTTTCAAATTGTTCCCTACTTAGTGCTTTGGTGAAAATATCTGCATTTTGATCTTCAGTGCTACGAAACCTCATAATATCAACCCTTTTTCCACATTATCTCTCAGAAAATGATGCCTCACATCAATATGTTTTGTCCTTTTTGTTGAACTGGATTCTTGGCCATGTTGAGTGCATTAGTGTTGTCATATAGAAGGGGTACACTCTCAGTGAGTACCCTAAAATCCTCCAGTTGCTGCTTGATCTATAGAAGCTGAGCACAGCAGGATGCTGCAGCTACATATTCAGCTTCAGCTGTTGAAAGAGCCACAAAATTTTGCTTCCTTGTACCTGTCGACGCCCCCTTTTTCTAAAGCAAAATCGGGTTTACGACATTTGGGAAGACAACTCTATTCCCATTTGGGAATTGGGTTTTTGGAATTGAAGAGTCGCCATCTAATGATTAAGTGCATTAGGACACTAAGGGTTTTGAATTTGAAGACCAGAGTTCGGTAAGGGCTAGAAATTATCTCAAGG
Source organism: Nicotiana glauca (assembly GCA_026770625.1). Classification (NCBI taxonomy): domain Eukaryota; kingdom Viridiplantae; phylum Streptophyta; class Magnoliopsida; order Solanales; family Solanaceae; genus Nicotiana; species Nicotiana glauca. Next base: position 18,957 of record MU698318.1, read on the forward strand.
GGAAGGTGTTAGGCACCCCTCAAGATCCACTAGTATGGTTCCCGGCCATGCTATGTTGTGACTTTAATGTAAACAAGTTTACAAATAAATTTACACATAAGGGTTGAAAACAAGCATGTTGGAATCTATAATTTGTTTGAGCGAGAGTCTAAGTGCAAGAATTAGTCAAGACATTGAATAAACAAAGAAGAAAAAGTTAGAAGGAAAAGGAATAATGCAGTGAAAAATTAAAGGGGAGTTTTGGGTAATTGAAAAGACAGAATTTATTGATACTAAACAAAGTAACATAAGGAAAGGGGTCCTAGGTTTATAAATAACATGGATCATCCACACAACACCGGTAACCAATCGTACGCATAGTGTTATCTTGTGATCATCATCTCCATGTCTACCCTTCCCACCTTGTTAAGGTATTAACGCGGAATGGTATCTCTACCTACAGCGTGCTATTACCCGTCCCACCTATCAGTCCTGGAGGCTTTTAGGACTACTAATCCTAAAGGGAGGAAGCTTGGCTTTTCAGAGGTTTAAAAGGATAAAATTCTAAGGCGACAATCAAAAACACATAATACACTTAATGGGGAGATAAAGCAATTAAAGGCTCAAGTAGGCCTCCTCATTTAGAGAAACGAATTGTTTAGCACGTCTTACACATACTGTTTAGGTCTTTGATTAAAATTAGCATAGGAAGAATTGATCTACCACATATTTTCCACATAGGGAGTCCAAATTAGTCCTGTTTAGATGTAGTTACAGAAAAATTGACGATTGATTAATTATCTAACTATCTATATGCGTTAAACAGGGTCTATATGCATGATATCTATTAGTTCAAAGATGGGGGAGGAACAAACAGATTGCAAAAAAATTATTTATAAGTTACAGTATCGTAAGTTCTGCGAGCACTTTTAAATGAATTACTACCGATTTTCAAGATGAGTGGGCAATTCCAGATTTTAATCAATTATTACTATACGCCTGCTTTCTAGGTGTTACGAATTTTGTTATGCAGAGATCTTCTAAGCAGGTCATTGATATGATTGGTTTATTTTAGATCCTATAAGTGGAATTGCCTAATGACAGATGCACGTGCAAAAATGCAGGAAAAATACTATAGGCATATTATCTATGTGATGTGCAGAATTTTAGCAGTGATTTATTGACATGGTATACATTGCAAAGTGCAGAAAACCTATGAGCATGGTATCTATGTGAAGAATCAGCATTTTAAAGTATTAATCCTATAGACATGTTTTCTATGTGGAAATGCAGGATTGAGAGAATATACACCCTATAGGCATGGTATCTACGTGAAAATGCAGAATTGAGAAAATATACACCCTATAGGCATGGTATCTATGTGAAAAATGCAGAATTGAGAAAATATACTCCCTATAGGCATGGTATCTACATGAAAAATGCAGAATTGAGAAAATATACACCCTATAGGCATGGTATCTACCCCTTTGGCATGCATTCTATCCCATCCCTTTTCACTATATCCCAGTAGTTATTACAAGGTTCATTACAAAGTTTATGACAGACCAAGTGAATCAAAAGAATAAATGAAAATACATCAGTGATTACATCTGCATCTAATCAGCCTAATCCAGACTCAAAGTCTAATAATATGAGATAAACCAACTTCCAGGATCGGATTTTTCAAAGCCTTTCTCTTATTTGGGATGTGTCAAAGTTTCAAGGAATTTCAAGAGTTCCAGGCAGTGCTTACACCCTAAATATTATTGCAGAACATATTATAGTGCAGTGTGGAAGGGCCAGCCCTCAAGTGTCCAAGTTCAAAGGGAACTCAAGGTCTCAAGGCAAGGCTCACAAGAGGGGGGCAGGACTTAAGGGCTTGGGAGTAAGTGTAAGTTCAATAAAAAGGAATTAGGGGGGAGCCAGGGTAGGCTGGCACACCCCTGACCAGCTTGTCAGCTTAAAAATTAGAGAGTTAGGACCCTTTAAGGGTCAGGTTCAGCCATGGATAGCAATTTAGAGGTTGCCAGGCTATACCTTAACTCTACACACATAAGGGAATGGGGGTATGGGATATTGAAAGAGGCTGGGATCCAAAGGACCCATTCTTAATCCATGACAACAACTTTATATGTTGCCATGTCTTAAACTACAGCCCAAGCACATAAAGGGGAATGTGGATATGGATTCATTGCAGTAACAGATAGCCAAACATAAGTAATTATTTTAAAACTGAACTCTATAAAGCAGTAAATTAGGCATGGGCATAAAATCTTGTAAGTAAACACATTGGATTTTGATGCTTGAATCAAATGTAGGACATACCAGTTCAGAAGAGCAAGTAGGAAGAAATAGTAGATTTAGGGAAGCTAAATTGCAATCAAGAAGCAAGAGTGTAAGTTTTAGAAGAGAGTTGTGATGATTAAAATAGTGTCTGTGTTAATGAAAGAGCAGGGTATTTATAATTGCAAACAGGTGTGGCAAATAAGGCAAGAATCATAGTTTAGTAATAATTAAGGAACTATGTACCAATTAAAATCAATCATCCCATAGACTTCCTTTAATTAAGGAGTCCAAATTCAAACGGTAATGGGCAGAAGTTATTTAAGGAAGGAAATCAAGTAAATACCTCATGCAAGGTAGACAAATAAGGGTAAAATACATGGTGGTACTTGATTTGTAAAACAAGGAAAGGGAATCAGTAAAATAACTAGTAAAGAATCCCATTGAAAGCCTTGCTCGATTCAGAAAAAAAGTAAAAGGAAAGTTTAATTTAGGGAAAAATCAATAACAATCAAATAAGCAACATTAAAGGAATTCAGAATCAATTAACAGTTGGCAAGACCTTTGAAAGAGAAGCTCTCATATAAAACACATAGGCATGTCAAGTAAGAGGGTTTCAAAATCACAAACACAGAAAAAGGTTCAAATTCAATTCATAAACTTGAAGTGAGTCTGAGAGTTCAAGGTTTTAAAGTAGAACCCTTGTCCAAACATAAAACCAAATTTAGCCAAAGAAAACCCCCAAATCCTAGGTTTTATAAACTCGAATTTGATACAGATATGAAGAGGCAAACTATCGAGATAAGCACAGAGACCTTTTCAGAGTCTTATGAGAAGCATACAAGCACAATAGCAAGTAGAACATAGGAACTAGTACAAGAAACAAGTTTCAAGAAAGCTTGAAAATTAAATGAGTTCAGGTAGTGTAAACTTAAAGAAACAGTTGATGAAACACACCTAGAAAGAATCCAGGCAAAGTCTGGTAAAGGCAAATAAAGGATCAAAACTCAGTAGGAGAATACAGTAGAGGAACACATAAGACAGATATGTGAGAGCATGGTGAAAAACCAGTATGAGATAGAACAGAGCACAATAAAAAATTTCATAAAAAGGCAAATATAAGAACACACGAAAGGCATGTGAGTAAGAAAATAGCCATTAAGAACATAGCAGGGATCGAGTCACACCAAGAAAAAGAGAAGAAGAAGAATCAGAAATATTTTAATAACTTTTCCAGAAACCCTAATCGAAAAGAAGTGCTTTTTTGATAGAAAATCGAAAAAAAAGGTTTAAGAAACTTAAGCAACAGTGCAAACATGTAACATATCTAAAATAATCGGAGAGAACCTCGATATTTAGGGTTCCAAATGAACCCTAGAGATGAGAAAGGCTTCGAAAATACCCGATCTAAGTCGGATAATGTCATAAATAGGCTCAAAAGACCAAGAGCCACCAAAGCAAGGCCGGAGATGGCCGGAATCTTCCAATCAGTGAAGGCCTGGGTGAAGACCCTCGAGGTCTGGCCTCGATCCTTTGAGCAACAGGCATGCAGGAGCCATAGGAGGTGGATATAGGTTGTCCGTGGCCTGAGAAGCCATGGACGCCGGTGAAAACATGGTGGAACAATGTAGGGGAGACTAGGGTTTCGGGGAGCCTTGAGAGAATTTGGGAGTTCAAGGGCGGCTGAAGGAGGAAAATGAATTAGGGTTACGGGTCGTCTGTGAATGTTGATCTTCTAGATCAACGGCTGGGATTAAAGGGGGGATCCAGTCGGTCTTTTATGGATTGGGTCGATTTAAAATTTGGGTTGGTTGATATTGGGCTCAATTGTGGTAAAAATTGAAATTGCAAAGGGGTTATAATTGACATGGACGAGGCTAAATGTTAAACAACCATTTCTTCCCTTTTTTATTTTAAAAACAATTAAAATATTTTCCAAAACCAGTTAAAAGAATTAAATTGATTAATAATCATATAAATATTAATTAAAAGTACAGGGAGCAATTTTGTAATTGCAAAATACTGTTAATCGAAAAATAGGCTATAATTGCAATTATAGCAATTTAGCCTTTAGAATACCAAATAAATTTTATAAAAATGTGCAAAAAAATCACATTAATTATATCTTGGTGTAAATATGAAAATAAAATAAATTGTTCATAAAAAAAAAAAGATAGTCCGGAAATAATTATTGAATTTTGTACTATTAAAATAGACAATAAATTAATTTTAAAAACCTTTAAAATAAGGGAAAGATACCAAAACTCTTGGGCATGCTTATATATGCATGTACATACTATTTTGAGTATATAAAATACATAGGAAAAAATTGGGTATCAACCGTACCCCAAGAGATAAGACATGATCACAAGAAGTGAGCCATTCCAGAAGTGCTTTTTCTGTCCACAAGATAGCCTGCATAGTCTGCATCAGCATACCCAATCAGATTAAAATTGTCACTTGATGGTAATATAATACCAGGTCTTGTGTTCCTTTGAGATATCTCAGTATTCTTTTGGCAACCTTCAAGTGAGATTCCTTGGGATTTGATTGAAACCTTGCACATAACCCCACGTTGAAAACAATATCAGGTCAATTGGCAGCGAGATAGAGAAGAGACCCAATGATGCCTCTATACATTGTTTGATTCACAGGAGATCCAGTTTCATCCTTTTCCAGTCGAGTGGCAGTTGCAATGGGAGTGTCTATTACCTTTGATGCTTCCACATCAAACCTCTTTAAGAGTTCCCGGATGTATTTATGTTGATAAATGGAAGTAACCTTTGGGGACTATTTTACTTGTCCCCCATCATGCTCATTTCAAATTCGTTTCCCATAAGTTTTGCAAATTCTTCACGCAGAGAGTCAGTTGTTGCTCCAAAAATGATATAATCAACATAAACCTGAAAAATGAGCAGGTTCCTTCCTTGTTTCTTTAAGAAAAGAGTATTGTTAATTTTTCCTCTCTTAAAACCATTTTCTAAGAGACATTTTGACAATCTTTCATACCAAACTCGAGGAGCCTGCTTTAGCCCGTATAGAGCTTTTTCTAGCTTGAACACATATTCAGGGTGCTCATGACATTCAAACCCTGGGGGTTGCTTCACATAGACTTCTTCCTTAAGGAGTCCATTCAAAAATGCACTTTTGACATCCATTTGGAATAAGGTGAGTTCCATATGAGATGCAAAAGCGATTAGAATTCTAATAGATTCCATACGAGCCACTGGAGCAAACGTTTCATCATAGTCAATCCCTTCCTCCTGATTATAGTCTTGGACAACTAGCCTGGCCTTGTTCCTTGTGGTAATTCCATGTTCATCGAGCTTGTTTCTGAATACCCACTTGGTTCCTACAATGGTTCTATCTGGCGGTCTGGGTACCAGGTGCCACACGCTGTTTCTCTTAAACTGATGTAGCTCTTCTTGCATGGCTGTAATCCAACCTACATCTTTCAAGGCTTACTTGATGCTTTTGGGTTCTATCAGGGAGAGAAAGGCTGAGAAGGCAAGTGAATTTCTAGCTCTTGACCTGGTTTTAACTCCGTAATCTAGAGGAGTGATTATGTTGTCTATAGGGTGAGAGATTTGATGTCTCCAGTTGGTCGTCTGAGGTTCATTCTAAGAAGAGGAAGATATGTTTGGCTGATTTTCGTCTATCACTATCTCAGGTGCTAGTGGAGTTACCTGAACTGCATCAACCACTCTTTCTTCAGCTTCAGTGGTTGTAATTGAAGTACTTGGTTTTGTTGATGATGAGGCAGCATTGTCTTCATTTGGCTCCTTCACTTGACTCGTCATATATGTTTTTCCGTTTGTCATGTTAATGACTTCATCGGGAACAAGTAGGGGTTCTCCATCTTGATATTCCTCAGCCCTCTTGTCAAATGATGGAGGAGATTCATCAAAAATAACATGGTCATTTTCCTCAACACATTGAGTCCGGTTGTTATATATCTTGTAGGCCTTGCTTTGAGAAGAGTAACCAAGAAATATTCCTTCGTCACTTTTGGCATCGAACTTACCAAGCTGATTCTTTCCATTGTTGAGAACATAACATTTGCATCCAAATGTTCTTAGGTGAGTCAGCTTGGGTTTTCTTCCATTCAACAACTCATACAGGGTCTTGTTTAGAAGTGATCTGATCATGCACTTGTTCACTAAGTAGTAGGCAGTGTTGATAGCTTCAGCCCACTGTCAATCAGCATTGTTCTTGCCATTTCTTCCAGAGCTCTGTTCTTCCTTTCTACTGCTCCATTTTGGTGGGGAGTTCTAGGAGCTGAGAAGTTATGAGTGATTCCATTTTTATTGCAGAATTTATCAAATTTGATGTTGTCAAATTCTGTCCCATGATCTGATATGATGCATACAACTCTAGACTCCATCTTTACCTGGATTTTCTTCACAAAGGCCATAAATACCTCAAGAGTTTCATCTTTTGTTCTGAGAAATAGAGTCCATGTGAATTTGGAATAGTCATCCACGATTACAGAAATGTATCTCTTTCCTCATATGCTTTGCACCCTCATAGGTCCACACAGATCCATATGCAGGAGCTTAAGCAGCTTTGAAGTGCTCACATCCTTTTTTGACTTAAAGGAGGACTTCATATGTTTTCCTCTAGTACATGCATCACATATTTTTTGAATCTTGAATTGTGACATAGGAAAACCATGGACGAGCTCCTTCTGAATTAGTTTATTCAAAAGGGAAAAACTTGCATGGCCCAGTCTTCTGTGCCATAGTTCAGCATCATCATCAACCGCCTTTAGACAACTCAGATCACCACTCTGTAAGGGTTCGAAATCAGCAACATAGATGTTCTTGTATATTTTGGCCACCAGTACTGTTTCACCAGTCACAAGGTCAGTGACTGTACAGATTTTGGACAAGAATTCCACCTTGTTTCCTTTATCATAAATTTGTGAAACACTCAAGAGACTGTACTTAAGCCCATTGACATAATACACATTTTCAATAGAATGAGTGAGTGACTTCCCAACTTTTCCAACTCCAAGAACGTATCCCTTTTTGCCATTGCCAAAGGATACACTCCCTCCTTGCAGGGGTTTTAGTGAAAGAAAGTCTATGGTGTTCCCAATCATGTGTTTCAAACATCCATTATCCATGAACTATTGTTGACTGCTTCCTTTTATTGTTCCCTACACAAGATATTTAGGGGTTAGTTTTATGAACCCAAACAAGTTTGGGTCCCTTGTAGTAAGCTAGAGGATGAATAAGAGCTCTCTTAGTCCATGCAGGTAATGTGCCTTTTTTGTGAGTGGAACCTGGTACCTCTTTTGTGGTCACAATTTCAACAGCCACTTTGTCTTTCTGAACTGATGATTCTTAGCCTGGACACCTTCCTTGAAGTTCCTAGTGTTCCCACATTGGGTACGAGGCCAGTTAACAAATACAATAACACTCCTACTGTGAGGGTTGTGAGAAGTTTTATCCTTTTGGAACCCTGCTCCTTGCCCTTTTTTACTATCATTTGTAAGCAAGGCAGTGGTAGCTTCTGAGGACCAGGTCCTCGATAGAGACCTTTCAAGATCATTCATTACTTTTTCTAGATTTGCTTGGAGGAGCTCGTTTTTCTCAATTTCAGCACAAATCCTACATCTCATAGCTTTCACCTCATCTTCAAGCCCAAGGTATTCCTCACTTGGTATCTCCTTTCCTCCTTCAGAACTTTCAGGTTTAGACTTAGTTGATGGTTTTACTATTGTTTCCCTTTGGTCTGCAATTTCTGTCAACATATCGCTCTTTTCTTTTCTAAGAGTTTCAGTGGTTTTCTTATAATCAGTAACTACAACCACTAAGTCTTCTCTAGTACGTTCAGATTCTTCTAGTTCTAAGACTAAGGAATCCCTATCCTCTGCAATACTACAAAAGGCAGTAATTAAAACATCAGCTAAACACTTGAGTTTTTTTGAAGAATAGGATTTCAGATTTCTCTTAACATCCCTGAGGTTTACCTCTTTGTCGGCATTATCTTCATACATTATCTGATTGAGCCATCAAAGTGAACGCTGAGTCATATCCAATCTCCTTGCCTTCAACTACCATCATGGAACTATAACCAGTATTAGGTTTATGTTGTTTTACCTGTTTAGTTCCTTTATGAGCTATTTGCAAAGCCTCCCATATTTCCTTTATAGTGTCATAGGTAGAGATTCTGTTGTACTCTTTAGGTTCCATTCCATATACTAGAATTTTCTTGGCACAAAAATTCTTCTCCACGGCTTTCTTGTCTTCTTCAGTGTATTCTTTGCTAGTTTTTTCCATTGAAAATGGAAATTCATCTAGTACCTTGATTGGAACATAAGGACCATCGCAAATGATATCCCATAGCTCACAGTCCTCAGACATGATGAAATAGTGCATTCTAGCTTTCCACCACCTATAGCATTTTCCATCAAACTTGAGAGGTTGGTATATGGATTGACCTTCTTCAAAATTTAATGGAGCCGCCATGAGGATCCTTCCTAGGTGTTAGCCTGATAGGAGGAACCTGCTCTGATACCAATTGTTAATTTGTATGGGTCTACCAAATTGTAGAGTACCTGGTCCTCTACAAGGTTCTACCCAAAGCACTTAATGAAATATTAAGTAAATGACGCAAAGGATTTTTACGTGGAAGAATCCCACACAAGGGGATCAAAAAACACGACCTACACCTGTAGGCTTTTAACTTCACTAACTTGTAATCTACCTATTACAAGCCACTTTACAATACTTCCTACTGCAAAGGATTTGCTCAACTAAGTTGTGGTACCTTTACCACAAGCCACTTTGTGACTATCCTAATTAAAAAGTCTTTTTCTAACTTGTAATGCTATCGCCACAAGCCACTTTGTAACTATACGATTACAAAGACTTTTCCTTATGGCTAAATCTAGTCACAACATAAACTCAAAGGAGTTTACGGATTTACAAGAGGATTCCTAATCAAAATGCTTCTTGATAAGCTGTTTAGGAGATAAAGTAAGTACAATAACAAGGTTACAACTCAACTAGGACAACACCAATCTATCTTTTAGGAACTGGTCCGTAGTAGCGTTCAACCTTGTTCTTCAAGCTAGTGAGGATTGATTTCTCTATTTATTTTTCGAGAGGCATGAATGAGAAACAAAAACCTTCAGGTGATATTTTTGTATAAAGCTCATTTAGTACATCTTGATAACATCACTTGAAATGATATGAGTACTTTGTTTAGTTAGAGAATGAGTGGGCTAACAGTGTAATGCAGTGCGGCAGAAATAGTGTCGTCAGTCACTTCATTTCTAGCTGTGCCCAAATGACTTTGTACTGCTATGAGGAAACCACAAGAGCATTAGGTCTTGTGTTAGTTCTTAGCTCCTGAAGCTATATCCGTTTGCCTTTAGCTGGAGTCCGTTAAAGGTTGTAGCAATCCAAGTAGGTCAGGTTCCCTATCTGGTTCTTAACAGTAAGTTTGTTAGATCATCAAAACATAAGCTAAGAGTATTTAAGATCTATCAATAACCCTGTTGTTGCTTTAGGTTGTTGTATCCCTGTTGCCTTTTGGGAGCGCGTCATATTATTGTGAGGTCGCATGGCTCCCATATTTCTGTTGTTGTGTTGTGGCTGGACTGGCCTGTATGGCTGATTCTATTGGCTCCAATTCTGACCACCCTGTCTCTGACCCTCTTAGTTAGATACATAATTTATGTCCTCAGTGTAATGATGATGATCACTTTCTGCATTCCACAGGCTACCAATTGGCCGATTAATGCAAGATTTGCATAAGCACTGTATCTACAATGTGCACCTACTACTTCTGCCCCAACTCTTCTACCTTTTTGGTGAGTATGCTCATTTGTGTCATTAAGGTGGCCATATTTTCAAAAAGAGTGTTAGCTGGATCTAAGGGCACTGAGTGAACTGCTGGAGTGATAAGTGAATTCCTGGTTGTCCACCCTGAATTCTGTGCCATCTTGTCAAGCAGGATTTTGCTTTCTCTCCACGATTTGCTCAAGAATTCTCCACAAGCTGAAGCATCAATATTAGCCTTCACGCTATCTTTCAGACCCATGTAAAATCGCTGCCCCAACATATGCTTTGGAATACCTGGTGCGGACATATAATCAACATCCCTTTGAATCGTTCCCATATTTCTTGCAATGTTTCCATTGGTTTCTGCCTGAAGCTCAAAATTTCATCAATTCCCTGAGCTGCCTTGTTGGGTGGATGAAACTTATTCACAAATTGCTTTACTAACTCCTCTCAAGTTGTGATGGAATTAATAGAGAGTGAATTTAGCCAAGTCTGGGCAGCTCCAATCACTGAGAATGAAAACAACATCTTTATTGCTTCTTGAGTTATGTTGGGTTGCCTTTGAGTTTTGTAGATTGACAGGAAATTTTTCAAGTGCTTTTGAGGATTTTCAATAATAGTCCCTTGTTTTGCAACATGTGCAGCATGTTGTTTGTGACTTGAAAAGATTCAGCCTGTATCTGCGGGACTAATATCGCTGTGGCCAAATTCTCTACTGTAAGTTGAGCCCAGTCATATACAGGAGCTTCTGGCACAAGAGGCTCCACTACCTGCGCAACGGGGTCTACCATGTTATCCCCCATGTCTCGTTCAGGTTGTTCAGTTAATTGTTGTTGTTTGTTTTTTCGATTAGACGATTCAAGGCCTTGAAAACTTTCTCGGGATCTGACAATGCTTCAAACACTTCACCAGTTCTCGATGAGTTTCTAGGCATGCACCTGTACAACTAAGTTAACAAACGTTAAACTTTCAATGTATGGATTGAAAAAAAAACTGACTACACTAAGAATTTTTGTATTTCTTTTAACTGTAATTGATAACACTGTTAATTTCCCAGAAATGATACCAAAATTTGATCTCGCCCAACTATGCGTTATAAAAAGGACAACCGATCGTTGCAAATATAATCCGGATATTTAGCCTAGAGTCGAATCCCACAGGGAATTAACCTACCAATTACTTTTGTCAGAACCACTGAATTCTCCGTAATCAACTTCACAAATATTTTGAATAACACTTGGTGATATTTTTACTAACTATAACTGAATAAAATTAGGTAAACTAAAAGCTAACTATGACTGAGTTGTAAACAAATAAGAGAAGGATCTAAGGTTGTGATTTTCCCTATTGATGGAATCCCTTCCTGTTATTTCCCGCATAGATTTGTCTATTCATCTCTATCGATCATGAGCACTCTTACTACCGTAAATCTTCCTTGAGTAATTACGACAATTTACTAGATGTACACTCACGAGTTACGCTAACAGTTTTTACAGCTCACTTAGATCACGCCCAAGGTTTCGTTATCCCTAATCCCACCTTTAAACCCTCGGTTATTGATTTCTCATATACTTTGGGAGTGGTGTTGTTCAACAACTACCTAAATATACACTCTCTCCCGAGTAATACATATTAAATAGGCATAACTAATTGAGGATCCTATCAATTAACTACAACAAACGTAGTTGAACAAATAGAGATTAAACTGGGAAAACTATATTAACACAACAAGAAATTCATCCCTCGACGGGTTCCATCAAAACCCTAGACTAAATAATTAGCTACTCATAATCTTATTCATAGTAACAACAACAAAATTCATCATGAATGATAAATCAAAAGAAAAAAAGGTAGAACTCGATGCCGAATTATCCTCCTTGCCTCCTGCCTCTTCTTCCTTCAACAAAACTATAAAAACCTTGATATCCTCTTTTCGGGCGAGCTGGACCTCTTCTAGGTTAAGTGGAATTGCCCCCAAACTTCCAATCTTACCCCTGAAATTACTGCGTTCCGGAATGACAGCGCGGCCGCGCTCGAACCGCGCTAGTGGCCGCGCATATGGCCAAGTACACTATCCCGTTTTTCTGCTCTAGCGTGGCCGCGCTTGGCCCGTGCTAGAGTGGATCAACATTTTCTCCTTTCTTTTCTTTCTTCTTTCACACATACTCAACTCTGAGGGGTTTCCTTGCTTTAATTTAGCCCCAAACACTGTCCTAAGTCCTCATAAGCACAACTTGCTACTGCAAAATATGAAATTCACAATTAGAGCTATTTTATCGTCATTTAACCTTCCTAGAATGGTGAAGCATAGTCAAGTTAGGGCATAAATAGTCGCCAAACTACATGAATCTAGCATATTATCAAGGCTCAATTTTATAATCTTAAAATTATTGTTTGTCGATGCTTAATTAATTTTTTGATAAATAAATTGATCATTATTATATCCATTTAATAAGTGATAGAGAATGATATTGGGTATCACAATTTACAATTAATTTATTTTAATAATTTACAAAAAAATTAAACTATAAATTATAACCTGCTTAGGTTACTCCAATTATTAACATAAAAAGACTATGTGCTATATAATACTCATTTTAACATCAATGTCAAATATAAAAATCAAATTATAAAATTGATTGAATGAAATTTTTTCCCCACTATATTGAATTTTTAATAAGATAATACATTAAATGTACAAGTTTAATTTATATTAATAATTTTTTTACGATAAAAAATATATCGATCTATTTGTAAAATAATTTTGAATACATCCAATTTGGTCTTGCAAGTGTTTCAATAGTGCGAACAATCAGCTACGTGATGAAAGTTAAAACGAACAACATCATTCTTTACAATACGAGAAAAGTTAAAAAACTTATGATTTTACTTTATGTCTTGTATACAAAAAAAATTAAGAGAAATTTTTAGTACAATCAACAAAGAGAACTTTCAAAGGGACTTGCATCCCTAAAGATGCAATTTACTACTCAAACAAAGAGAATCAACTGCACTAAATAAATTTTAACATGATATAAATTGTAGTAATTGAATATTGTAGTTCAAATTATATTTTATTATAATTCGTTTAAGATGTTGATGCTGGTGTTCAGATAATAAATATCTGATAGAAGCCTATATAAATTATAGGGATTTTAATTTTTTCTTAATTAAGTATATAAGAGAAATGTTTTTATTTTTTCTATAGATTTACATATGTTAATTTTTATAATGAAATAATATAAAATATTTTAAAACAATTTATAGATTGTTGAAAACTTATCATGGAAGAATGGAGTTCAAACCATATAAATCAAATTTTCACATCAATTAAGTACATAAGAGAGAACCTCATAAAACAGATGAACAAATATCATTACTTAAATTAACTTTTAAGGTTTAACAAACTTTAGTTTTTAAAATTACTTTTGAATATGAAACTTTTAGATTTGAAATCGCCTTCAAATAGTGTGAATACATGAAAACCTTTTAATTTTATTTTTTAAATTGTGTTAAAATAGTATGGGTAAATATGAAAATCGTATAAATATTTATCTATATTTCTTTTTGTTGCTTTATTATTTAAAAATTAAATTTACTTTTTCTGTGAAAAGTTTTAATTGATTAAAACAAAAATTAATAATTTTATCAAATGAGAAAAACATTCAAAATGAGTATTTGCCTAGAGAAATTTTATGTAAAAATAGTCTAATCAACGGTACATATAAACTTTTAAAGGAGTGTTGTGGTCAAGGGATTGTGGGGTCCACGTATCATCAAGGAAGACACAATTTGCATTTAAGAAATGCAAACACTACAATATTTTTTTTTCGAAAAGATATATATGCCCTTAGTGGACCATCTTTTCTTTTCTATATAATCGAAAAATAAATATTTTAAACAAGAGAAAAAATACACTGATTTTGGAAACAAAAGTGTAAAAATGATAGTGTAACAAATAAGATTCTTTAATTGATAGGAGTACATAAATTTTGTGACCAAATGAAGGGATCAGATCAAGAATATGCTGGAACAAGCCACTTGTTTGTTTAGTATTTTAACGGTATACATATATGCATTTACGTTTTCTTAAATAAAATGGATACAAGTTGCTGCTTGCAGGAAACATCAATTAAGATGACTATATAATTATTTTTTCCTTTGAGGTGCAAAACTTGATGGTAATGGTACATTTGAAATTAGTTACAAAAATAATAATTAATGAAGTATGTCGCCCACGTTAGGAAAAACCTAGGATCGAAGGTCTATTCATTAATTATTTACTACTTTTATTTATTTTTAGTTGCTCTTTTGCAATGAATAATGATAAGAAAACAATTAATGATATCTAAATACGTTAGACCATGTCTGGTCGCTGCATATTAACCCTTGCCTCGGTGTTTAGCTAGATTTAACTTTTGTTTTTTTCTCCTTTAACTTATCGCTAAGATCTGTTTTAATATTCGAAGCTTTAAATATTTTGCTATATAAAAAAAACATTAATAAAAGAAATAAACAGCAGTCTCTATCAACAGTATGTATCTTCTTAATTAAATGTTGGTTGTTCGAAAGTTGACGGTAGTATTTTTCTTTGGCGAAATGGCTTCCTGGACACTTAATTTGTCGGGTTTTTTAAAGTCGATATATAAATTTATAACTTTCCCATTTGAACACTCGAACTCATTTTTTTCATAACTAATAAACACATTTGATCATTGACCATGCCCATGTGGCGTCAGTTGGTCCTACTCAGCAGCCCGCGTGAGGAACACGACGCACAAGAGCGTGAAAACCCCCTTCCCAACGTTCAACAGTACAAAATACACCCTTCCCTTCCTCCATTTTTAAAAATCTGAAGCTCCATTTTTAATTTTTTTAATTTTTAGACCGTGAAAATGCCGGAAAGTTTTATATTTTGTCATTGTAGAGTTGAAGCTAAGTTTTGAACTCCCCCATAACTTCCCCTTCCAAGTTCCTTGAACCCAATAATGGAAAAATCTTTCAACTCTGAGAGTCGGAAAAATTCAGGACCGGCACCAAACAACAATCTCGGCTTTTGATTGAGGAAGAAAATTGATCAAGTGGAGCGTTGCATGGTGAAGGGAAGAAAAAGGTCTGGTATTTCACTCTTCACAATCTAATGGCCCTGAATAGATCGATGGGTATATATAACGTATCCAACGAATTGTTCAATATTTGAATTTTCTATAGACAGGGCTATGAAATAGGATACTGGCTAGGATTGAGATGATTTGGTGGTTGAATTAGATGGAATTTGTTTTCCACAATATCTTGGTTGCTAATCTCAAATTGTGCTATGTTGTACTTACGCATAGCCAAGATATTCTTTGCCTCATTATCAATTTCAGTTTTGTTGTCGTTTGCCTTGGTTGAGGATTATAAATGGTACTTGTAGCAAAGAAAATGGTCGCGCAATTTAACTGTGATGAAGGCTGCTAAAGTCATTTTAATTCAGGTGAGGACCAATTCTGTTGTGTTGGTCATTTGTTTTATTGCTTTTTCTTCCTCAGTATACCAACGGATTGTAGAGTTTGGTGAGGATGGGGAGTCTTGTATGCATTATGATGCTTTTTTGAATAACTTGTTCGTTTTAAACGAAAGATTGACTGCTTTGATCTACATGAGATGACAATATGTTATCTGATGAAGAAGAATGCTAAAGCAGTCAAAGAGGAGTTGCTGCTTGACTTTTCGCGCCCTTACGTGTAAGATATCCATTGGTCATTTGCTGACTGGATGGACACGTATGTGTATATGTAATACATGCACACATGGTCAATGGTCAAATGTGTTTATTAGTTATGAAAAAAAATAAGTTCGAGTGTTCAAATGAGGAAGTTATAAATTTATGTATCGACTTTAAAAAACCCTACAAGTTTAAGTGATTAGAGAAGCCATTTCGCCTTTTTTCTTTAGATGGAAAAAGCAAAAATTGAAGTTAAGTGTTGGTCCCTATTAGTCTGAAAAGGACAAAGTAGGTAGCATATTCAGTACTTAATATCTGGCCTGATCAGATACATGCTAGTTCGATTAAATTTTAAAATAATTTGATAATCTGATTAGCCGACCGTGATTATCCGTACTCATGGTTTATTCGAATATCTATGGTATATCCCATTTCAAGACAACGTGGTGTACGTGTGTATCAAATTACTATTCACAAATCAAAGGTATTCCTTTCCATGATAATGACACCACGTTTATGCATAAGCCTCCACTAGAAAAATATCACTTTGATCTAGGCCTGAGTTTAGATCAAAGGTATCTAATTGGCCTAGTCAGAATAATCGGTAGGAATTCTGTCATTTTAGGACGCACCTAGATACGAGGGGGTGAATTATGTCTTGTCCCATTTTTCACGTGTTAAAAAATTTGGTTCATTAACCTAGGAATTCTAGACACAATAGAAAGTGAAGTGCCGGAACTAAAAAAATACAATAATTTTTACATGAAAAATCTTGCTCAAGAAAGTAAAATTCACGATCTACTTGTACGCAGCAAAATCAGAAGACTTAATTTTTTGCTATCAAAACATTTCGGAAGCTTTCCCCGAGACGTCGAGGGTGGGAGGCCGCGATCGAGTTCTCAGCCTCAGGGCTCGTCGAAGTTAGACTCGGAAGAAACAGGGTCCGAGGTCGAGATAAAAGGGGAAACCCCCCTAGGCACATGGCTACGCCTGACGGGCCCGACCTATCTAGAGCCTACTATGAGGCCCTGCATCAAGCCGTCCCATCTTTGTACTCTTGCAATTAATACACATGCACTTGTAGTCGAGTTCCCCTCCTATATAAAGGGGACTCGCCCTACCTTGTAGAGAACTGATGTTGCTCCACTTCTCCACGAATGCAATAATCTCTCTCTCTCTCTCTCTCTCTCTCTCTCTCTCTCTCTCTTCTAAATTGTCTATCTTCATCGACCTCGAGGTCGCCTTAGCACTTTATCGCTTTCTCATTTGTTCTTCTTTACTTTGCTCAATATTGGTGGTATAGAGCCTTGCTTAGCGATATTTTTATCTATTATCCCCTTCCCGACTAACCTCGATAGCCCGAGATAGGCTCCAACCTCGGCCCCGAGGTATCTACTAGTTGGCTTTACGCCCGGGCAACAACCCCCTACTGGTTCGATTACTGCTTTGCTTAACTCGATTTTTATCATTTTACCTCATGCTTTAGCCCTAACTGCCCTAACAAACTAGCTCGGGAATAGATCACATATTTTTAGAATCCAATTTACAAATTTAATTGTTGTTACCATTTTTACGGTAAATAGTTTGGCGCCCACCATGGGGCTAAAGATAATAGTGATTATTTTCTTGCTAGTTTCGTCACTCGAACGCACGACATCTTTCACACTTTTTCTTGCCCAAGATCTTTCGATTTCATGTTGATGTCCAGCTCGATAGAGGAAATCGAGAACGATAACCCCAAAAATCACAAAGAAAATAGTATGGTCGTTCCAACGACTGGCGCAACACCATATGACCCCAATAACGCATCTAGATCGGCTTGAGCAGATGCGGATCTGCACGCCGCTCAGACGGGCAACAAAGTCTCACGCACCAATGAGGACACACAACACGTTGACCAACAGGAAGCCCAAAAAATCCCAGCCCAGGTGGAACAGGAATTAATCTCCATATTATTTTTGAAATGTTGCAGGAGCGACATTTGGCTATCGCTCAGCTATAGAGTCGCCCGAAGATTCCTAACGCGGCAGCACCAAAAATATCTTCTTATGTCGAGCCAGTACTCGAGGTATCGGGCAACGACGAACCAACAACCTACGCCGTTGCAGTAAGGATGTTGTAAGATATCATCGAAAGAATTGAATCATGCTCGCGGAAACTCCTGCAGCAACCATCTCCCGAAGATACGATCCCGGAACTTATTTCACGAAAGTCAGAAACGACGAATCTCCCTAGGCGTGACAGGACCTCAAATCCTTACAGGCGTATCACCACTTACGTACACTCGTCCAGGGACAGCGACCTCCAAAATAGTAAACTCGAGCCCGTCCCGATAAGGAGATTTGAAGAAACTCCCTCCAAAGAAACCATGACGCAGTGCCACTGCTCGGCACCTGACCTCGAGGACCTGCTCACCGTACCAGCAAGGTCCGCGACAGCACGCGTCGACGCCATCAAAGCAATGCCAAGAGGGCCCAATACACCTGAGGCCGAACGGAGAAGAGATAAAGTGGCACGGGAAGCCACACCCCGCTCCTCGATAAGACGAACGAGATCGCTCCCGGTTTCGAGTAGTTGGGCAGCACAGGCCTTCGCCCAAAAGCTAAACGAAGCGTACTCGGTGACTCCAGGGCATTTCAAGCAAAGCCGGGTCAAATATCCGGCCAAGGCTTGGTTGGATGTCCGCAATCGACACTGGAACCGAATCAGGGCCGTAGACGACCGTCTGGGAACCTCCTTGGGTTCGACATATCTGGGTAGATCCCCGGCAAAGAAGCTGACACTGAGCGAATGGAGCCATCGTTCGTGTGGCGTGAACAGAAGAGATGATTCGAGATGCAACACGCCTCGCAACAACAAGGCAGTAGCCCGAGGACAACACCCTCGAGGAACTTCCAATGGTACTAGATTCAACAAGACACAGCCGACAAGGAAACCTTGCCCGACAGAGTACGACTTCAACATTGCAGTTCCAAGCATAGTGGTAACCATAAGCAAAGCCAGGAACTCCAGATGGCTCGGACCTATTCAATCGGAACCCCTCCAAGGAAACCATGGCCCGCCACGGGAATCACGAGATGCTCGGGGTCACAGACCCAAAGGAGCAGCAACTATGCCATTTAATAAAGGTTGCCACAAAGTGTCGCCGAGCGAGCAGACCCGGATTCAGCTCCACGGGAGGAAGTAGATCGGGCAAAATACAGTCGGCGAGCCACGGCGCATCGTTACGACTGTAAAAGGATGGTGGCACCCCGCAAAGATCCATAGAATGTAGAGTGCAAGTGCCCATCACCAGAAAGGGACGGTCCCACACAATGCTCCCAAAGGATACCCTCGCACTCGAGGAAAAGGACGCCGAGTTTCCAACTCGGCATCACATTAACGTATTGGTAATCCCCTCTTTCATTCGACTCATTTCAAATAAAACATGCGTTAATGAGTACAGGTGGTTTGGCCAATCTATGCCGACGATGTCGGGCCAAAGCTGATAGGATAATCCGGACCGACATCGCTCTCGCACCGGATCTCTGATAGGTTCTTGATGACAATCGCCACAACGACCAAATCGCTCCCTCTGCGCATCCCACCCAAGCTCAGGCTGATAAGAGCACGCAAAGCGCGAACGCTTTATACAGATAATAGCGGATACATTGCCCGGAGGCGACTCCGACCCCTACTCTGACAAAGGTGTAAAACCCCACGACAAACGCTGGGCTAAAGTATTTAGCCACAAGTGACTAGAGAAGATCCTTCACCATACGACCCATCGCTGGCATTTCCCTTGAATGAGGTCAAAGGGTAAGCATAACCACATCTCCGGTCAGGCCTGGTCAGACGTGGGAGACGGCTGCAGGAGGAATCGCTCCCCGAAGTCTATGCACCTCGCAGAGAGGAAGAACTACTCCGCCCTCTTTATCGTTTCCTTTCTTTTCTTTTCGCTAACCTGTATGCAGGTAGCCAATTGAGGCATTCGGTAGCTCTGGACCCCGCTCGAGGTTCCGCGGCCCCCACAGAGCCCGCCGAGCATTCTTTCCTCGATCGGGTTTTTAACATGAAGAAAGTTCCACCAACAAGATTATTAGCAGGGTTGCACAGCCCTAAGAAGGGGACCCGACGAGATCGCAATCCTCTCTTCTAAAAGTTCGAATGTGGAATCATACAAGCACATGGATAATCGGAGAAGTCACACCCATGTAGGCCAAACTCACATCAACAGTACAACATGTATTTACAACTTATATTTTTGCCAAGCAATAAAGAATATTTTTTAAGCATTCCACGCTTCGGAGAAGACTATTTTGGCATATACATAGCAAAAACCTCTCCGCCAGATGTATCTTGAGATACTCGGAGACTTAAAAAATTCGGTACCCGGATGACCCCAGGGTCGAAACGCCGGGCTCATCAAGCCCTTATGATGCAACTTCGAGCTCACAAGAAGCGGTCTTCAGGCTTAAACAACTCGATGACTCGGAGACTTCCGCCAATCTCCAAGTACTAGAAAATCCAAAATTGTAAGACCCTAGCGGGCAGTCTCGGTACAACCAGATCTATTCTCCACAAACTGTAAGACCTCAACAGGCATGGAAAACTGTGAGACCTCAACATGCATGAAAAATCCTGCAGTTTAGGCTATACGTCGCATTTGTCAGAATCCCTAAAGGGCATACCCTCGGTGTAGATGCCTAAAACTGCCTCTTGGGATCAAAAATGGCCCTAGCCAAATTCATATGACTCCGGTCAAAATAGTTGATAAAGCCTAAACAACGAGACTCGGGGATGCCCGACTGTCGCTAAAAAATCCTCCGAATATACTTTGGAAAGAACCGGTTATAAAACAGGCTTCCCTCAATAGGAAAAAAATGAGTCCCGACCACGTCGGCTCGAAAAATCGCAAGAGCGTCGATCAACTTGACCTATGAGCTATGAACCTTACGAGGTGCTCAAAACATCACTGACAACGACTTGAAATCGAGGTTCTTTCAGAACCGACGACGGGTCAGCAAAAATATTCAAAAAGACCTTAACGAGAGGAAACAAAGCCTACAAAAAGCCTCCAGGCCTCATATCAAAAGGTCTCTACGACCAACAAGCGTAAGAGCCATTGTCGCCAGCTAAGCAAGCCTCCGGGCCTCATATCAAAAGGTCTTTACGACCATAACAGCGTAAGAGCCGTTGTCACCAGCTTGAAAATTGAAAACTTGAGGATTAAAGCAAGCTCGAATCGTAACCCGATTCGAACACCGGATCCAAAATAGTTAACTAAGCAAAGCCTCCGGTCCTCATAATAAAAGGTCTCAACAACCAAATGACAGAAAGGCCACCATCGTTGGCTGAAAACTCAATAAGATTTGAGGGTCGATTACAGCTCGAGTCGCAACGCGATTCGAAGACTGGACCCAAAAATTATAATATGCCCAAGGGTGTGACATCGATGCCACTACCACCAACCGAAATCTCTGGAAAGATTAAGGGTCAATTACAGCTCGAATCACAACGCGACTCGGAGACTAGACCCGAAAAATTGCAAAGTGCCCAAGGGTAGAAAATGAAAACACCTATCGCCAGCCCGAATGGGATCGAGGGTAAGTTAAGCTCGAGTCGGGTCCTGACTCAGAGACTGAACCCGAGGATAATTCAACCATAACACGCCTAAAGGCACAGCCCAAACGACGCTATCGTCGGTCAAGACAAATCTCCAGGCTGCGCACCCGCAAAATCGCTTCGGCCCAGGAGCATAAAGGGCCATAGCCCTCTGCCCATGCAGGCAGGAAAGAGCTGGAAGGCCAATCGAAGCTCGAGCTATAATGCGACTCAGGGACTAGTTTCAAAACCAATCTACACGATCGAGAGCGACGACAGAAAAAAGGTACAAAAGGAATAAAAATTTAAAATTCTTCTTATATTATATACAAAAAAAGCATTCTCCACCTACAAACACGCCCTGCGCATGCCGGAAACAAAGCTACAAAATAGTGGAATCTATATTCTGCACCAAAGGGCTACAGCTTGTCAAGTTCGCCTTCTTCAACATCCACAAGAAGTGACCGAGCGTCGCACTCATCCGCCCTTGCTCTAGCCAACTCCTCCGAGAGAATGAAGCCCCTCGCACTAACCTCCTCGAATACCTACCTCCAGGATCCATAGCGGACATATTCCTCAATCCTCTTCTCACGATCGAGGGCTTGCCTCAAATCGAATTAAGCGTCAACAACATCCTTTATGCAAATTGCCATCTCACGATCAGCCCTGGTTCGACTCAATGCCGCTTCCGCCTGGGCATCGATTATCTCGGCCCTGACCTTTGAGAGATCAGATTCAAGTCTCTCGATCATATCAGCCTAAACTTTGGCATTGTCACGGGTCAAGTTGAGCTAGACCTCGAAGGCAGGGACCTTAGCCAAGGCGCTCATCTCCTCTAGAGCTTGAGCCTGCATTTGAGCTCTTAGCTCCTCGCAAACAGCCCTGACGCGGTTTATGTCTCCTTTAAGGTACTCCAAGGCCTCCGCCTTTTTCTGCAACTGACACAGCAAGAGGAAATTAGCCACAAGTTTAGAAAGAAGCGAAGCACGCACTACAGGAAGTTACCTGCTCCACCAAATAGCTCTCGTAGTTTGAGCTCTGGTATGCCTCATATCGCCAATGTTGTAGCTCAACTTCCTTCTCCTCACTAAGAAGCCTGAGGGATTCTCTCTCATCCAGAATTCTCTAGAACTTGGCCCTTTGACGAAACAACCCGGATTTAAGCCCATTGCAGGTCTGCGCAGGAAGAATTCAATGAGAGGAGGAATATGCGGGATACAAGGAAACTGTGCACAAACTCACCACAAAGTGAAGACGACGGATTTCCTCCAGATCAGAACATGCTCCTATTGATCCTGTCCTGCGACCCCAGAAGAACCGGCCCCGAGCACAACGTGCTCGCTCAAAGGAGTTGTTTGCCGGGAAACAGGAGCTCCGGGAACAGCAGACTCGGGCGATGCCCCGTCCTTAAAAATACAAGACCGACCAACAAAACTAAAGGATCCTTCATATTGTGGGATTTGGTCCCTCTTATTACTGCTATCTCTCGGCCCGGAGGCCGACGACTCCATCTCCTCTCCGGAAAAGTGCTGTCTCGCCCCAAGGAACCGCCCGACATCTGCAAACAATGAATCCAATACAGATGAGATGGGAAAATGTTACCTCGAGTATACGCCAATAGGATAAAAGCAACATACTTATGTACCTTGATGTTTCGCTTCCCACATGATGCAAGAAATAGCTCGCCACCTGCGTTCTTCGCAAGTCGAATGGGTCACCAACCTCCGAACCCAGCCAGGGAGATCATAGACTTGGCCCGACATCCACAAAGTTGCTGCAACAAGGGAAATAGCATTGTTATTTGGCCAATTTTTGCCATGAACAAAATCTGAAATAGCGACAAAGCGCCTCACTTACGTGCATGATTCCATCCTCCGGGAAACGGCAGAAACTCCATAGGAATAATATCAGTCGTTCGGACCCGGACGAACCAACTTGCCCACTCTCTCTCTTTGCCCTCTTCATCATCAAAGACGAAGGGCGTGGGCGAACGACCCCTCAGGGTTAGAGAGCCTCGATGATGAAAGGGCCGATATAGCCTGACGAGATGATCAAACGTGAACTCAAGCCCAGCTTTCTCCGCAAAGAATCTCATCATCAACACCATTCACCAAAATGATGGATGAATCTGCGCCAAAGTAACCCGATACTTCAAACAAAAGTCAAGCACAACCCTGTCAAGGGGGCAAAATGCAAAAGGGTATAGGTGCACACTCAGGAACCCATCAGCAGAGTCCGCGATGCCTTCACCTAGGGAAAGCACCCACAGTGTCACCCCCTCGCTCCACCTGTAGTGTCGCCTCGCCATCTCTAGGTGTTCCTCTCTTATCAAGGACGCCATCTCCAGAGCGAAATCCTTCGACTCCCAAGCATCGGGAACATCATTCTCCGCCCTTTGCCATGCTAGTCCCGAAGTGGTCGCCATGACTGTGGCAAAAATAACAAAATAAAGCAAAGGCAAGCACCAATGCTTTTTGCACTTTAAGAGATAGAGAGCCCTATACAAAAACAGAAGAATAGCTACCCAAAAATAATTAAGTCTCGCAAAAGGCCGAAGCCACCCCTCTTATATGCAAGAGGCAATGGCGAGTCACCTGCTCGAGGTACGCTCCAGGAAGCCAATGGCCTCGATATGAATCGACGGGTCGATACCCGACCCGGAGAACATCCTCCAACAGATGACAAGACTCGAGGGACCACGCGAATTATCTCCATGCTCCAGCCGGCATTTTGCTTTGGGAGCCCCCGGCCCCAAGAAACAAGGCCACAATGAGCTCCAAAATGCCGATACTAGACGCAAGGCGAGCGTCTGGGCTCGTGATCCCTTCCCCAGAGAAGTAAACCCTGGAAGCCCCGATCACCAAAGCTCTACTAGGGCCCGAAGAAGCGCCCAAACATAGGCAAACTACTCAAGCGGAAGCCTACCCTGTACTTTCTAAAAAGGTTATCTACATCAAAATCAGCAGGGCCCCCCGGGGCACCCGAAAATGACCTTCATCCGGGGTAACGTTCCCAAAGACCCCGAAAATAGACACGTGATCTCCAAACAAATTATCAGGCCTCGATAGCTCAAACTTATTCGGTCAGCCTGCCATCAGTCTGAAGTACAACAATAAGGTCTCACGGAAGACTACGATGGCCAACAAACAAAAAAGGCATTCAAAGAGCACCAAAGGGCTTAAGAGCATACAAATATAACATAAAGCAAGGGAAGCAGAAGTCGGCAAAATAAATTCTCATTTATGAAGGATCATTACATACAAATTACAAAAACCCACAAAGGGTCTCTACATGGAATTAAAGAAGCAGAAGGAAACATATAGTGAAGGTTCGGGTCCTGGTTTGAACGGTGACGATCCGCCACGGTGTCAATACCTCGAAAGCCGTCTCCCTCAAATGAGTGGCTTCAAAAAAGATGTCTCCCGGGGTGCCAGCCTTCCACACTAATATCCCCAAAAGGAGTAAGCCAAGGAGAAGGGAGGAATGAAAAAACACTATAGCTCCCCGGAGGTCGAGGGCCCTCACTGGCCGGGAGAACCTTGAAGAGGTTGAGGACTGACCGAACCCCAGGTCTGCTTGTATGGCTACTTAAAATCCACTTCTTATATTATCGAGCCATGCAAGCTCCCAGCTCGGGGCAGAATTCTATATCAAGCCAGGGTATGGAGGTGAGCAGTGGTGCTTAACCCGAACGACTATCTACATAGGAGGGAGAACGACCCCCCATCCACTACCACCACGGGCCAATAGCAATATCGGAATAGCATGTTTATATTCAATGAAAGGAGTCCTCGGCAGAAGGCCACGACGCAGTCCGAAGGAACTCCTATAAATAGCCTTGAGATATAAAGCTTCCATCGTGATGATCAAATGTAAAAGAAGATGATGGGAAGGAAAAAGCAAAGCATGCCAACGGAAGTATTGAGATAGGGGAAGCAATGCCAAAAAATGACCTCATTTATAGGGGAAAAACGAAATGGCCATCGATACTCTGGAAGATTGACCGGCGGGTGCAATTACTGCTTCCTTGAAAAAACGAATCGACGGTAGTACTTTTGCCTTGAGAAAAGGAAACAACAAGGCATCGAGCATAGATCTATGAGATACGCGATCTGTTACAAAAGATTGCGCCTCGATCCGAATCGACTGCATAATGTCGTCAAAAGGATCTCAAGGAGTCGAGTGTCAGAATCATTTCCCATCACTTCGTCATGGGAAACGCAGAGACTATCTGTATACGGAAAAATCAAAAGACTTGATTTTTTACTATTAAGACATTTCATAAGCTTTCCCCGAGACCCCAAGGGTGGGAGGCCGCGATCGATTTCTCAGCCTCAGGGCTCGTCGAAGTCAGACTTGGAAGAAAAAGGGTTTGATATCGGGATAAAAGGGAAGCCCCTAGGCACATGGCTATGCCTGACGGGTCCGGCCTATCTACAACCTACTGTGAGGCCCTGCATCAAGCCGTCCCATCTTTGTACTCTTGCAATTAACATACATGTACTTGTAGTCGAGTTCCCCTCCTATATAAAGGAGACTCGCCCTACCTTGTAGGGGACTGATGTTGCTCCACTTCTCCACAAATGCAATAATATATGTCTTTGTCTCTCTCTCTCTCTCTCTCTCTTTCTTCTAAATTGTCTATCTTCATCGACCTCGAGGTCGCCTTAGCACTTTATCGCTTTCTCATTTGTTCTTCGTTACTTTGCTCAATATTGGTGGTATAGAGCCTTGCTTAGCGATATTTTTATTTGTTATTCCATTCCCGACTATCCTCGATAGCCCGAGATAGGCTCCAACCTCGGCCCCGAGGTATCTACTGGTTAGCTTTACGCCCGGGCAACTGCCCCCTCCTGGTTCGATTACTACTTTAGTTAACTATTTTTATCATTTTACCTCATGCTTTAGCACTAATTGCCCTAACAAACTAGCTCGCGAATAGATCATATATTTTTAGAATCCCATTTACAAATTTAATTGTTGTTACCATTTTCACGGTAAACACTATCATCGTAGGATTTACCTCAAAATTTTATTAAATTCAAAGAGTGGTTTTTAATTACATTATAACTCAATAATCAAAGTGACTATAAACTCTAGTATGTTTACCCGTAAAACGGTATATTTAAATTTGTTACGTGGTTTATAAACAAGAAAATTGATTTGATCCAAAAATAACAAAGAAATAAGATTAAAATTAAGATTGAACAACTGAAATTCAAGAAGATAGCAAGCCTCCGAACTCGGTATTTCCGAGAGCAGAAGTGAAAATAATGACAAAGTGATAAGAAAGATATTAAATTGGGAGCAAAATAGTAAAGCAAATCTTTTGTGCGCAGAATGTTTCAGGTCCCCTATAATAGCTGTTAATCTAGCTCTACCTATGAAAACAAGATCCTAGGATCAAACTCCTCTTAAATGAGAATAAAAGTGTCATTTATGAATACACAACGGCGGGCCTTGAATATAAATATTCTCTGTAATGGCTGCTCATATAATGCTAGTAAATATTCCTTCATTGAATGTTATCTGATGGCCAACCCTTAAACTTCTATAAACGTCCATGGTCCCTTCGAAATTCGTCCGGTGCCGATCACACACATTGCATTCAATATTGCTCTCTGTTTGGATCATTGTTCCCCATTATTTTATAATATATTGTATCGTATCATTTTATGAATATAATATTTGAATAGATTGTATTGTTTGTTATTGTTAAATAATATTTTGCTGTTTGGTTTGATTGTATCATACTATATTGTAATTGATAAGTTTACTAAAAATGTCCTCAATTGTTTAAATATTAAATTTATAAAAAAATTATGCATAAAAATAATTTTAAAAAAATAAAATAGAAAAGGGCAAAACACCTTAAGAAAGCAGAACAAAGGAGCGAGACAGAAGAAGGCAAAACAAAGGAGCACAACTAATTAGAATTGAGTTAAAATCAAATTAGGAGGAAAAACTAAAATAGAAGGCGGCAAAACATTTTTAACGTTGGTGGCAGAAGTTCTGGAAAAAATCAAAGTAGGTTATAGGTTGGAGATTTTGAGTTAAAATAGAAAAAAAGGTAAAGGGTAAAATAGAATTGTGGAGTAATAAGTTAGGGCATAATTGGAAAGAAAAATAGAAAACAATCCTAACACATCAAATCGATTGTTTAAAAAAGGGTACTTCTCATTGTTCCAGAACAATGAATTTAACAATACAATACAACCAACTTTAATGAAACAATCAAAACAAACATTATTTTGGGATAACAATACAATACGATACGACGGGGAACAACCGTCCGAACAAGCTCTTAGTCATTTCTCGATTCATCTTTTGCTTATCTTTGATTCCACATGTCATTTTACCATTCGACCACCTTTCATCAACCGATTTTACCCCATAGAGATACCTTACCCTACAATCAATCCATTTGTACCCCTTTCAAGACTACAAATTCCAGCTAGAAAGTTAAACAAACTCTTTAGAACTTGATAATCTATAATTACACTTCTTAATAAGTAATATAGGTTACAATTAAAGAACAATGACTGTACCTTAAACAACTAAAGAACTTCAACAACTTCGTTTACTAGGCCAAGTTTTGATATTTGAGCAGTTTGAGTCCTTGAAAGCACATTCTTTTTATGAATTGCTATTTCCTTGAATAAATTCTCTGAATTGTGTAAATAGTGCGAGTCTTTAACAACAGCAATATGATGTTTTACGTAGGAGTGAGGTCCCCGAGATCCTTTTCTAATTTTAGCTCCAAACCTAAAATAAGTAGGATACCGTTAAAACAAATCCTAAAACGATTTCATTTATTTCCTTAAAAGACTCCTTAAACGTTTTTCTTTCCTTGCACGTATCTTTATAATTATAATCCTTATTGAACACGGATTCTTTCAGCCAATATATTCCTTGTAATACACGAAACAAATTTTTCAAAAAGAACTATCAATAGGAATCGGCTTTCAACTCTCAAATCAACTTGCACGATGAAACTGTATTGGTCAAAATCTGACCACCGCGATCAAGCTGCCCACTACCCCGCCTCGGTAAGTGGGAGATACATGTCAATAGAGCCCACTCCATTTTTTCTCTAAGATATCCAACGAATCGGGAATGGTAATACCTAAATTAACGATCGGGGTATATCAACGGCGCTAAAGCGTCAGGTCAATCCATAAGAACAGGGATCTCGACTACATATTTAGAAAGGAGGTTCCCCAAGAGAAGGGGCTCTCCCCTCCAAGAGAAAAGGAAGAACCAAGAGTTCTTCCATGGTTATCTGAAAAAAATGAGGAAACGCTTCCAGAGAAATAGATGTAAAGCTACCTTCTCATCAATTGATGAGAAGGCCGATATTCAAGCTTAATAGGATCTATCATGCACTTTTCGTCTGATATTTTATTAACTTTGTTTAGTATTTCGATTTGGAAGTTATTACATTTGGCTAAGATTTACCCCTTCTTCTTTTGATTGATTTGTTCAAAGGGATTCTTGTATCTTTTGAGTCAAACAATTTGGCACCGTCTGTGGGGATTTCTTAGTGAAGATTTTCCTAGTCCCTCCCAGATCGAAACAAAAAAAATGCAATCACTCCTCAAAAGGAGCATGGAGAGAAAACCCAACACGCGCGGAACACGAGAGCAGTATAGGTAAGGAAGAAGAGCCGAACAAGAATAGCTGAGCTCGAAGATCTTCGCCCCATCAGTTACCGATACACTAAACAAAACAAATGAGGACATCAACCTGCATTCTCCTACCGGACCAGAAAAAAGAGCATCCCCTCCTCACCTCCCACTCTGCCTATGCAACCACATAAGCCTTGCGCAGGCCAACGCGCACAAGAAAATATCAATTGAAGGGTAAGATAGCCTCAACACAACCGAAACACCCCCTGCTGGCAACCTCACTAAGGCGGACGACAGAAGCCAAGCAAGAAAATCATAAGACATACATTGCACGCGCCTGGGAACAAAGCACTAACGCCTCGTATTCATCTGGCGCAAGCTATACAAAGTGGATTGGGACTCCCACGAACAATGCCTAACCCTCCAAGAGCCAGAACGACGACAGGCTGCTATTTCGATAAGTTTGAAATAATACCTTTTAAGGCTAAGGGCCTTTTCCAAATAAAAGAAGAGTTCGACCTCAATCAAATGACGACATGCTGCTATTTAGATAAGTTCTAAATAACACCCTTTAAGGCTAAGGGCCTTCGTAAAATAAAAAGAAGAGTTTGACCTCGATCGAACGACGATGTGCTGCTATTTCGATAAGTTCGAAATAACACCCTTTAAGGATAAAGGCCTTCGCCAAATAAAAAGACGAGTTCGCACTCGATCAAACAACGATGAGCTGCTTTTTCGACAAGTTCAAAATAACACCCTTTAAGGCTAAGGACCTTTGCCAAATAAAAAGAAAGTTCGACCTCGATCGACCAACGACGAGCCGCTATTTCGACAAGTTTGAAATAACACCCTTTAAGGCTAAGGGCCTTCGCCAAATAAAAAGAAGAGTCTGACCTCGATCAAACAACGGCGAGCTGCTATTTTGACAAGTTCGAAATAATACCCTTTAAGGCTAAGGGCCTTCACCAAATAAAAAGAAGAGTTCATCCTCGATCGAACGACGACGGGCTGCTATTTTGATAAATTCAAAATAACACCCTTTAAGGCTAAGGGCATTCACCAAATAAAAAAGAAGAGTTCGACATCGCTCGAAACGACGATGGGCTGATAATTCGATAAGTTCGAAATAACACCCTTTAAGGCAAAGGGCCTTCACCTAATAGAAAAAAGAATTCGACCTAGATCGAACGACGACGGGCTGCTATTTTGATAAGTTTGAAATAAAACCTTTTAAGGCTAAGGAACTTCACAAAATAAAAAGAAGAGTTCGACCTCGATCGAACGACGATGGGCTGCTATTTCGATAAGTTGAAATAACACCCTTTAAAGCTAAGGGCCTTCGCCAAATAAAAAGAAGAGTTCGACCTCGATCGAACAACGTCGACAGGCTACTATTTCAATAAGTTTGAAATAACACCATTTAAGGCTAAGGACCTTCGCCAAATAAAAAGAAGAGTTCGACCACACTCAAACGACGACGAGCTGCTATTTCGATAAATTCGAAATAACACCCTTTAAGGCTATGGGCCTTCGCCAAACAAAAAGCAGAGTTCAACCTCGATCGAACAACAACGAGCTGCTATTTCGATAAGTTCGAAATAACACCCTTTAAGGCTAAGGGCCTTCGCCAAATAAAAAGAAGAGTTTGACCTCGAACGAATGACGACGTGCTGCTATTTTGATAAGTTCGAAATAACACCCTTTAAGGCTAAGGGCCTTCTCCAAATAAAAAGAAGAGTTAGACCTCAATCGAACGACGATGGGCTGCTATTTCGATAAGTTCGAAATAACACCCTTTAAGGCTAAGGGCCTTCGTCAAATAAAAAGAAGAGTTCGACCTCGATCGAGCAACGATGACATGTTGTTCTTTCAATAAGTTCGAAATAACACCCTTTAAGGCTAAGGGCCTTCACCAAATAAAAAGAAGAGTTCGACCTCGCTCGGACGACGACGAGATGCTATTTTGATAAGTTCGAAATAACACCCTTTAAGGCTAAGGGCCTTCGCCAAATATAAAGAAGAGTTTGACCTCGATCGAACAACGACGTGCTAATATTTCGACAAGTTCAAAATAACGCCCTTTAAGGCTAAGGGCCTTCGCCAAATAAAAAGAAGAGTTCGACCACGATCGAACAACGACGAGCTGCTATTTCAACAAGTTCAAAATAACACCCTTTAAGGCTAAGGGCCTTCGCCAAATAAAAAAGAAGAGTTCGACCTCGATCGAACGACGACGGGCTGCTATTTCGATAAGTTCGAAATAACACCCTTTAAGGCTAAGGGCTTTCACCTAATAAAAAAAAGAGTTTGACCTCGAGCGAACAACGACGACGGGATGCTATTTCGATAAGTTCGAAATACCACCCTTTAAGGCTAAGGACCTTTGCCAAATAAAAAGAAGAGGTTGACCTCGATCGAACAACGACGCACTGCTATTGCGACAAGTTCAAAATAACGCCCTTTAAGGCTAAGGACCTTTGCCAAATAAAAAGAAGAGGTTGACCTCGATCGAACAACGACGCACTGCTATTGCGACAAGTTCAAAATAACGCCCTTTAAGGCTAAGGACCTTTGCCAAATAAAAAGAAGAGGTTGACCTCGATCGAACAACGACGCACTGCTATTGCGACAAGTTCAAAATAACGCCCTTTAAGGCTAAGGACCTTTGCCAAATAAAAAGAAGAGGTTGACCTCGATCGAACAACGACGCACTGCTATTGCGACAAGTTCAAAATAACGCCCTTTAAGGCTAAGGACCTTTGCCAAATAAAAAGAAGAGGTTGACCTCGATCGAACAACGACGCACTGCTATTGCGACAAGTTCAAAATAACGCCCTTTAAGGCTAAGGACCTTTGCCAAATAAAAAGAAGAGGTTGACCTCGATCGAACAACGACGCACTGCTATTGCGACAAGTTCAAAATAACGCCCTTTAAGGCTAAGGACCTTTGCCAAATAAAAAGAAGAGGTTGACCTCGATCGAACAACGACGCACTGCTATTGCGACAAGTTCAAAATAACGCCCTTTAAGGCTAAGGACCTTTGCCAAATAAAAAGAAGAGGTTGACCTCGATCGAACAACGACGCACTGCTATTGCGACAAGTTCAAAATAACGCCCTTTAAGGCTAAGGACCTTTGCCAAATAAAAAGAAGAGGTTGACCTCGATCGAACAACGACGCACTGCTATTGCGACAAGTTCAAAATAACGCCCTTTAAGGCTAAGGACCTTTGCCAAATAAAAAGAAGAGGTTGACCTCGATCGAACAACGACGCACTGCTATTGCGACAAGTTCAAAATAACGCCCTTTAAGGCTAAGGACCTTTGCCAAATAAAAAGAAGAGTTCGACCTCGATCGAACGACGACGGGCTGCTATTTCGATAAGTTCGAAATAACACCCTTTAAGGCTAAGGGCTTTCACCAAATAAAAAAAAGAGTTTGACCTCGATCGAACAACGACGACGGGATGCTATTTCGATAAGTTCGAAATAACACCCTTTAAGGCTAAGGGCCTTCCCCAAATAAAAAGAAGAGTTTGACCTCGATCGAACAACGACGCACTGCTATTTCGACAAGTTCAAAATAACACCTTTAAGGCTAAGGGCCTTCGCCAAATAAAAAAGAAGAGTTCAATCTCGATCGAACAATGACGGGATGCTATTTAGATAAGTTCGAAATAATATCCTTTAAGGCTAAGGAACTTCGCCAAATAAAAAAGAAGATTTTGACCTCGATCGAATGACTACGGGATGCTATTTTGATAAGTTCGAAATAACACCCTTTAAGGCTAAGGGCCTTCGTCAAATAAAAAGAAGAGTTCGACCTCGATTGAATAACGACGAGCTTCTATTTTGATAAGTTCGATGTAACACCCTTTAAGATAAGGGCCTTCACCAAATGGAAAAGAACTCTACCCCGAACGAGTAATGACGAATCGACATTTTGACAAAATAGAAATAACACCCTTAAAATATCGGGACTCGACAGACGAGCCTCTGCCTTACACTAAAATCGCGAATGGGCAAAACAGAAAGTGAAGTACAAAGCCAACGGTAGATAAAAGTACTCTTATTTCATGCAAAGTCACAACGCAGACTACCGTCGCTTACATACGGCCCAGGCCAATTCAAAACACAAAAGAAAAGAAGCAAGCAAACAAACAACAGTCAACAAATGAAAAGAAAATATAAAGAAAATGTAGAGGGCCACATCCTTCACTCGGCCTCGTCACCGCCATCACCATCACCACTATTATTGCCATCCCCAAGAGGATCCTCATCATCGTCATCAGCATCTCCATCAGCTTCGGGCGTCGCTGCATCATACCCACAATTAGCACGAGCCTCTCGAGCCTTCGCTCGCGCTTCTTCATAAGCCGCCTCAGCCATGGTACCCGCCTCCCACAAATTCTTGAAAATGTCCGGCTGAGCCTCAGTGTAAACCCAGAGCTAGTGTATCTGGCGAGGAGCTGCTGCGGAAGATGACTTGACCTGAGCCCGTAACCGCTCATTTTCTGCCTCCAAGGCCGCGACCCGATCTCCCATAACCAATGCCTCCTGATCAACCACGCTTGTACGCTCCTTGAGCCTTGCCTCCCTAAGGGTATCCGTCGCCCTCTCTTCCTGTTCAGACTGAAGCACACGGATATTATTCTCCAGGGCCGTCACCCTCACCTAGGGCTATTTATCGGGCGGATCAGGCGGTTATTTACTCTTAACGGTTCGGCTTAACAGTTATCGGCTTTTAAATGTATTAATCCGTTAGCCTCCTGATAAGATATCAGGCGGATTAGTATTGGTTTAGCTATTATCGGACGGTTTATCGGCCTACTTCAATCTGTATTACAGAGGACTATTTTGGTCCTTCATGTTACATTGTTACAATGTTACTAATAATTAGTACATACTGGCAAAAAGCCAACAGTGCTTTAGCACTTCCAAACATGTTTCTTGCTCCAGCTTCTTATGTTTCTTGCCTGTAACTCAGTATCTGTTGTCTTTCCACCCTTTGCTACCTCTATTTTTAATAAATCGATCTTGTTTTTCAAATCCGTGGAACTCACAGTGTCTTCCATAACCTTGATGATTTTATTGTCCGAGATTCACCAAGCCTAATGTAAACAAGCATCTTTCTTGGTTAACGGGAGCAGAACCAAAAACAATAAAATAAGCTGACTTATTGTATTTCTCCAGTTTTGAGGCTGCAATACTAACTTTATTTTGCCACCTATTTTTCCAATAATAGCAACAGCTTAAGTAGAAAGCACAAGGTATTATGCAGTGTGATGCTTAGAACCTATAGAATACTATTACCGCTAGTCTACTACTAACCACAATGCTTGATCCTTTATCATCGCCAACTGTTTTGCTCAAAAGTTAATAATTTACTTTGTAAGCTAGGAAACAATCAAAAAATGTGAAAAGGGTAAATCGTAGTCAAATATAATAACCCTAGAGATGAAAAAGTGAAGTTATTGTTGTAGATCTACTATTGTGAGATGATAACATGAACTCAAGAGAAGATGATTGTTAGAGATAGAGATAGAGAGAGAATAAGTTAAAATGAGGGAGTTGTATTATTCGAGAATAACACCAGTGCCCCTTTACAATGGGAAGGTCCCCTTTATATAATATGAGACCTTCTTTAAAATAATTACAAAAGTATAAAACGTAGTTGACGTCCTCCTAACGAGGGCGCCAGGTCTTAACCGGCGTCGCCTTCTTCCTTACGTCTAAGCCGTACCCTTACTTTAACAGGCGTATGATTCACTGGGCGTACACTTCGGAGTAGAGACGTTGAGGGCCAAATTTGACCCTATACAGTTAGTCCCTCCGCTCGTTGGAGGCGTATCCAATAGACATCTTCAACAGGCGGACATGCAGACCTCGCCTTTGGAAAATTTGTACTTACTATGGGGGCGGTGACGTGAATGAGGTGAAATATATGGCGTTGTCGAGCTGCTGACACGTGGCTCCCTTTTCGAAATGATGTCATCTCCCGCATGTATCATGATTATACTTGCTCCCGAGGCGGTTCAAGGGATGATGTGATGTTTTGATTTCCTGCGCCCATTTTGAATCATGCCCCTTCGATTTCTGTGCATCCTAGCCCTGTAAATAGAGGGGAGGTTTAATCTGTTTTATCTTTTGAACCTTTGAACTTCTTCTACTTCCTTTTTCATCTTTCTTTCTAACAATCGCTATTTTGTGCGAGACTTTTCCGTTTCTTTTGAAACCACACTTTTTATCGTTAGAGCCTTGCTTCTTTATAGAAAATACCATGACGAAACGTGGACAGAGTAGTAAAAAGGCCAAAGATAATGCCCCATCTAGGGTTTCGCCATCTTCCAATGGTGAAGGGGAAAAGGCGGAGAAGGCCCTTGTTCCTCTTAGTATAGACAACGTCCTCCCGAAGGAGATGCATATTCGCAGGGATTTCCCGACTAAGAGCCCTACCCTTCCCTGGGAACACAACGAGTTATTGCAATCTCACTTAGATGATCTTCGAGATACGCACCATATTCCGGACCACGTGGAAATGGTGCCGACCGGGACAGACTATGCCAATGTGCACCGGCCTGGGTACTGTACGTTCTATGAATACCCGTTCTTGATTGGTTACAAGCTTCCAATCTACCACCTAATGGAGGAGCTTTGCCGTTTTTACAATGTGTGCCCAGCTCAGCTCACTCCTTATACCTTCAAGGTGTGTCGCATTATGACTACCTATGCGGACAGGGCTGAATGCAGCATTTCGGTCCACCACCGTTTACAGTTGTTCAGCGCTGGTTACCTGAGAGGTACCATGCTACAGCTAAAAAGCGGTGGCACAAGAGGCTTGGTCGTTAAAGCTGACGACAAGACTAACCGCCGTTTTTGGCATAAATACTTCTACATCAGGACGTAGCACCTGGTGTCGAATCCTGAAGGATTCCCAGAAAGTTGGAACCCAGAACGTAAGTACTTTTACTCGTAGAATTTAGGGCTGCTTGCAATTTTAACCATACGACCATTGTGATTTCTTTGCTTTTTCCTCCTTTTTTTTGCAGCGAGGGCTTCTCCACCTCGGTTCGTTGAAGATATTAGGTCGTGGGTGGAGAGAATAATCCTGTATGCGGAGGAATGTCGCACATGGGTTGTGTTTCTTGAATGATACGGCCCTCCAGGTAACTCTTGGGCTATGGTTTGGAGGTTTCCTTAGGTCTTGTTACCTGACTTATTCGTGTTGGCAGGTAGGAGCGCTCCTAGGAAGAAGAAGAAGAGCGTCGTTACCCCGCCTGGGGCGGAGGCTGACTTCAAAGACAGATATATACCTTGTGGCTCGCCCAGTGATGGCGCTCCGGAGGCTCCTCAACCTGAAGTTGCGCCTGTGGCAGCGTCCAAAAGTGAAGCGACTCCCTTACTGCCATCCCCACGTCCTGTGGAGGTGAGTTCCGAAGGTAAGGAGCTGGCAGAAAGGAAAAGACACCGATTGATGACTGGCAAGGGAATAGCCACAGCAGATGAGAGGGTGAGCGAGCCTTGTCGGGAATCAAGGCCAGTTTTTATGGTCGACGCCATACGTTCTGGGAGGTCGGCCCCCCAAGGGAGGGCAATTCCTGACGTCACCCCAGCACGCATTCCTGAGAGTGGTTCATCAGCTGCCGTTGAAGAAACGGGTGATGGAGAGAGGGCGAACCCTGAGGTTGCCCCCGCGGATGCACATGCAGATACGAGAGGTTCGGCCCGCGTGGGGATGATGGCGGGTAGATCTAATTGCCGAATTCTGATCCCAGGTGGGTATAACCTGTTGCAGCACAGTGAGCAGGCCGTCTCGGATATGACCCTATTATGTACGACCGCTGAGCATGAAATGTTAAAAGGTGTTAGCGACAAGGAATTATCCCGACGGGCTGCTGGCGCGGACTTGCAGGTATATTTTGATTTTCTTCACATATCGTAAAGTATACTTTGATGCATACTGACTTGCTTTTCCTCTTTTTCCTCTTCTTTATACCCTCATCTTGGAGGTAGAGAGGGGGCGGCGAGTGCAAAAGAAGGCCGCCGCTTTTAACAAGGTGGTGAAGAAATACCGACAGTGCCGTGCTAAGCATCAAGCGCTGGCGGACCTACTCAAGCAGGACCCAAAATTTTGGGTTTTCCACGAGGGTTTGGAGTAGTCGGAGGCCCAGCTAAAGCAAAGGGTGGACGAGCTGGAGCAAGTTGCTGACCAGCTGATGGCCGCTTTGGCTCGGAATATTGAACTGGAGACTCTTCTCCAGTCAAAGGAAGAGGAGCTGGAGGTCGACCGTGGGGTAACGGCAGAAGCCGCTAATTTGCGAGCCAAGGTCGCTGCCCTGACCACCGAGCTCGATGCTAAGGAGGCTGAGGTCGAGGCCCTTAAGCAGACAGTTGCGCGCAGGTCTAATGAGGATACGCATTGCGAGGTGCGGGAGATGTGGGTGTACGCTGAAGCTAAGTTGGTCGTGTTTGAGGGGCTCTTAGCTGCGGGCCGAGCTACTGAGGCGGAGGTTCAGGATCAACGGCGTATAGCTCAGGTCACCCGTGAGGCCTGCGGGTATAGTTCCGATTCTCCAGACCGGGCGGGCTATAATTCTGAAAATGTTAACCGTCTAGTTCTGGGTCCTAGATTTCTGCAACTTATCAGGCCGAGGGCGACAGTGGGCGAGATGGCGGACCAGTGGGGGGCGGTGCATGGAGTGGCGGACCTCCTTAGGAATTGTATTTATTTTGTTCTGCTGTATTTGGAGATGTAAATGGGTCCTTTTGTATATGTATTTTTTGATGATAATGGAAGTTATACTTTTGCTGTTACTCTTTTCCCGAGTCGTACTCTTTTATTTTTGGTATCTCGTTTCTGCAGAGTGGATGTTCGCTTGTTTGTATAGTTCTAAATGTGTTTCTCGAATGTTGCTTGTGTTATCTACCGATGGGAGGCGGCTTCGATGCCAAATAGTGGTGGCTTTAGTTAATAGAGGCGTTGCTTCATCTGCTACTTTACGTGCCTTGTGCCGCAATCGAACAAGATTGGCGATCATTGACGACGACGACCTTAGCCGCAATATCGTCGTTGTCCTTAGCCATGTATGTAACTTTGACTGTCGTCGGGTTACTCATTTGTCGTAGTCGAGCTGGGTCGACTTATCGACGATGGTGGCCTTAGCCATTTGCACGTTGGAGATGGATTTGGCCATATACGTGACTTCGACTGTCGTCGAGTTACTTCATTTTTCGTAGTCGAGCTGGGTCGACTTATCGACGACGGTGGCCTTAGCCATTTGCATGTTTGAGATGGCTTTTGCCATATATATGACTTCGACTGTCATCGAGTTACTTCGTTTGTCGTAGTCGAGCTGGGTTGACTTATCAACGACGGTGGCCTTAGCCATTTACACGTTGGAGATGGCTTTGGCCATATACGTGACTTCATCTGTCGTCGAGTTACTTCATTTGTCGTAGTCGAGCTGGGTTGACTTATCGACGACGGTGGCCTTAGCCATTTTCACGTTGGAGATGGCTTTAGTTGTTCATACATTTGATATGGCCGTAGCAGTTTATATATTGGAGATGGCCGTGCCGTTCATACATTGGAGATGGCCGTAGCTGTTCATATATTGGAGATGGCCGTGGTCGTTCATACATTGGAGATGGTCGTAGTCGTTCATATATTGGAGATGGTCGTGGCCGTTCATACATTGGATATGGCCGTAGCCGTTCATATATTGGAGATGGTCGTGGCCATTCATACATTGGAGATGGCCGTAGCCGTTCGTACATTGGAGATGGTCGTAGCCGTTCGTACATTGGAGATCATGCTAGTCAGTCCCTTTGTTATGCCAGCCAGGAGAGCTGATGGAGTGGCTGGTATAATAAACTCGTTCCGCAAATATCTCTAGGTGTCCCCTCTGTCGCCTCGTTAAAAACCTTCCCGAGAAAACCCAATTGGGACAAAACTCGGGTAAGGGAAAAAGAGTGCGACTCGGGAGACGCCTTTTAGAAATGGAAATACTTGAGGTGGGTGACGTTCCAATTGTTTTGGAGAGTTCTTCCTTCCATTGTTTCAAGTTGAAATGCTCCTTTACCTTCTGCTGCTGTAATCTTGTAGGGTCCGTCCCAATTGGTGCCCAATTTTCCTTCGCATGGGTCTTTTGATGCCAATGTTTTGGCCTTGAGGACGTAATCTCCCACTTTGAGTGATCTTACTTTGGTTCTTTTGTTGTAGTAACTTTCGACCTGTTGTTTTTGGGCCACCATTCTTATGTGGGCCATTTCTCTTCTTTCCTCGGCCTCGTCGAGGTCTTGAAGCCTGTTTGCATTGTTCTCTGTTCCGCTGGTATGCGAATATCTCAGGCTAGGTTCGCCGATTTTGACTGGTATAACTGCGTCGGTTCCGTAGACCAGCAAATATGGTGTTTCTCCTATACAGGATTTTGGTGTGGTTCGTTGCGCCCACAATACTTTTGGTAGTAGCTCGGGCCATATCCTTTTGGCTTGTTCGAGTTTCTTTTTCAGTATGTTCAGTATTGCTTTGTTGGAAGACTCTGCTTGGCCGTTGGCGGCGGGGTGGTATAGCGTGTAGAGTATTCGCTTAATGTGCCACTTGTCGAAGAACTCTGTTGTCTTTTGACCGACAAATTATCGTCCGTTGTCATAGCTAATTTCTTTGGGGATGCCGAAGCGGCAGATGATATTCTTCCATATGAAGGCAATGACTTCCTGTTCGCGTATTTGGGCGTACGCACCTGCTTCCACCCACTTGGAGAAGTAGTCAGTTAAAACTAATAGAAATCGTACCTTTTCTCATCCAGCTGGTAGGGAACCAACTATGTCCATTCTCCATTTGATGAAAGGCCATGGGGAAGTAACTGAGTGGAGAGGCTCTCCTGGTTGGTGTATCATGGGGGCGTATTTTTTACATTGCTCGCATTGGCGAACGTATTCCTCTGCTTCCTTCTTCATGGTGGGCCAATAATAACGGGCTCATATTATGCAGCGTACGAGGGCGCGGTTGCTTGTATGGGTGCCGCAGTGACCCTCGTGTACCTCTTCTAGTACTGGTCTCATTTGGTGCGGCCCTAGGCACTTGGCTAGGGTTCCGCCAAACATCCTTTTGTAGAGCTCGCGGTTTATCAGGCAATACATGGCGGCCTGTACGCGGAGCTTCTTCGATTCTTTTTTGTCGAGTGGGAGTGTGCCATCCAGCAGATAGAATACAAACTGGTTGCGCCAGTCCCAAGTCAAATTTAAGGAAAATACCTCAATGTGATCGATGGCTGAATGGAGGAGGGTGATCACGCTTTCTCTATCGAAGATTTTAGTGGCTGCGGCCAATTTTTCCAAGCCGTCTGCTTCGACGTTCTGCCCCCTTGGAATTTGTTCGAAGCGGCATTCGTCGAGCTCAGCCATTAGTCTGTGGATCTCTGACCGGTATTTCTGCAATCTCTGCTCCTTGATTTGGTAAGTCCCAGTGACCTGGTTCACTACGAGTTGGGAGTCGCAGTGGAGGATGAGTCGTCGAGCCTCGTATTTGATGGCTAGTTTTATACCTGCAATAACGGCCTCGTACTTGGCCTCGTTGTTAGTCATTTCGGGGCACCGCACGGACTGGCGAATTACTTCGCCCATAGGGACCTCAAGAACAAGTCCCAGTCATGATCCCGAGGCATTAGCGGCGCCGTCAGTATATAAAGTCCATAAGTCGGTATTGGAGGGGGTACGACGTGCCTCCATCTCCGCCTCTGGCAGTATTTCTGTGCTGAAATCGGCTATAAAGTTGGCAAGTACTTGCGGCTTAATGGCGGTTCTCGGGTGATATGAGATGTCGTGCTCGCGGAGCTCTATAGCCCATCTGGCGAGTCTGCCCAATAATTCAGGCTTGTGTAGGACGCTTCTCAGTGGGAAGGTCGTCACTACTTTTATGGGGTGGCATTGAAAGTAGGGTCGGAGATTTTGTGAAGCTGCGACCAATGCCAGGGCTAATTTTTCAAGGTGCGGATACCGTGTTTCGGCGTCCACTAAGGTTTTGCTAATATAGTAAATAGGAGATTGCGTACCTTCGTTTTCGCGGACCAGGACTGCGCTGACAGCGACCTCAGAGACGGCTAGATATACCATAAGGGGCTCGCCCGGGCTTGCTTTTGCTAGTAGTGGTGGCAAAGATAGATACGCCTTCAATTTTCTCAAGGCTTCGACGCATTCTTCGTTCCAGTGCAATCCGTTGTCTTTTCTCAACACATTGAAAAATTTATGGCACCTGTCGGAGGACCGTGAGATGAATCTGGATAGGGCGGCTATTCGCCCCGTCAACTTTTATACCTATTTTTTGCTGCTCAGAACCTCAGTCATTGCATCTATTGCTTTAATTTGTTTCGGGTTGACCTCGATGCCTCGTTGGGACATGAGAAACCCCAAAAATTTTCTCGAGGCTACGCCGAAGGCGCATTTCTCGGGGTTCAGCTTCATCCCGTACCGCCTTAATATTTCGAAGGCCTCCGTCAGGTGGTTGACGTGGTCTTCTCTCTTCGCTGATTTTACCAGCATATCGTCGATATAGACCTCCATGGTCCTACCGAGCTGTTCCTTAAACATTCTGGTGACCAATCTCTGGTACGTAGCTCCTGCATTTTTGAGCCCGAAGGGCATTACCTTATAGCAATATGTCCCTTGGTGGGTGATAAAAGTTGTTTTCTCCTGGCCTTCCTCGGCCATCATGATTTGGTTGTAGCTGGAGTAGGCGTCTTAAAAGCTCATCAATTCATGTCCCGTGGTGGCTTCGATCAACTGGTCGATATGGGGCAGTGGGAATGAATCCTTCGGACATGCCTTGTTCAGATCAGTGAAATCCACACACATTCTCCATCTCCCATTTTTCTTTTTGACCATGACGACATTGGCGACCCACTGGGGTATTTCGATTCTCTGATGGAACCGTTGGCCAGTAGTTTGTCTACCTCCTCGCTAACCGCCTCATTAATGGCGGCGTTGAATTTCCTTCTCATCTGCTGCACGGGCGGATGTAGTGGGTCAACGTTCAGCTTGTGGGTGGCGACGTCTCGCGGAATTCCCGGCATATCTGCATGGGAGAAAGCAAATAGGTCTGCATGGTTAGTTAGGAATTCACGATACTTACTTGGGTCGACGAGGCCGTGCCCGATATAGGCTTTCTTCGCGGGGTCAGTGTCGTCCTATTAGACTGGGTCGAGATCTTTGACCATTGCTTTACAGGCTTCCACGATGCCGGGCTCTCTAATGGCGTCCGTTGTCGGGTCGACATTGGTCCCTGACACGGCTAATTGCTATGCCTCCGCACTCGCCCCCTTTAGTTGTTGGGTGTGGGCGTAATCTTGAGCTATTTTGTAGTATTCCTGCGCGGTGCGTGGCTCGCCCCTAAAGCTGAACACTCCCCATGGGGTAGGGAATTTGATCACTTGGTAAAGGCTTGAAGGGACCGCTCGCATGGCATGTATCCATGGGCGTCCTATGATGACGTTGTACGTCGTTTCTTGGTTCATCACGTGGAAAGTTGTTTCCAGCATGACTCCTCCCGCTAAGACGGGCAGTGTTATTTCTCCGGATGTCTGTTCCACTGCATTGTTGAAACTAGTTAGTGTTATGCAGCGCGATATTACCCTATCCTCGAGCCCCATTTGTGCGAGGAACCTTGGGTGGATAATACAGGCGCCACTTCCATCGTCGATCATGACCCTTTTAACATCCGTATCAGCGATATGTAAAGTAATAACTAAAGCATCATAACGAGGGAAAGACAAACCGCCGTCATCAGACTTATCGAAGGTGATACTATTTTCGAAGTCGTCATACCGTTCGTGGGTGATGGTCTGCTTTAGTCTCTGTGTGTTGGCGAATTTGACGTGATTAATCACTGAGTCGTCGCCGCCTCCGACGATCATGTTTATCGTACGCGTTGGGGAAGGCAGCTTTGGCGGCCCGCGGGGTTGTTCCCGTCTATGTGCAAAGTTGATTTTCCCTTTGTCACTGAGTAATTCCCTCAGGTATCCCTGGTTCAGCATCCTGACCACTTCCTGCCGTAGGCCTATGCAGTCTTCGGTTTTGTGTCCCCGCTCCTGATGAAACTCATATAGGACGTTTGATTTCCTCGTGGCGGGGTCTGATTTCATCTTCTGCGGCCACTGTACCTTGGTGCCCAGCTTCTCCGGTGCGTACACTATTTCTGAAGGAGACACACAAAAGTTATGGGCGAATAATAAGGGGGGCGTACCTTTTTCATTTCGGAGTGGGGCGACGTGTCGCTGTAACGCATCCGTATGTCTTGGTGGCGGATGGGAGGATCTGGTGTATGGCTGATGTCGGTCTCTGTTGGAGCGTGGGAGTTGTTCTCGCCGTCCTTCATTGTGTCGATCTCTCCTTATTTCTGAGTGTATTGCTGTTAGCCATTGGGTCGGCCCATTAAGATCATCCCCGTCCGCTCGTACCTTGGTGCAATAGGCGTTGTGGATCTCCTTACATGTGGTAGGGGATATTTCATGAGGCGGCTCAGCAGCTTCTTGGTCGCCTTGGAACCGTTCCTGCTTAGCCCGTTTTGTAAAGCAGCGACTGCCATACCTTCCGATACGTTTGGCAGACTCATCCTTACCTTGTTAAACCTGGCTAGGAAGTCCCTGAGCCCTTCTCCTGTAGTTTGCCTGATGGCGAAGATGTTGTTGACCCTCGCTTCAGCTTTCTTCGCACCCGCATGGGCG
The DNA here is from genome assembly GCA_026770625.1 of Nicotiana glauca. Classification (NCBI taxonomy): domain Eukaryota; kingdom Viridiplantae; phylum Streptophyta; class Magnoliopsida; order Solanales; family Solanaceae; genus Nicotiana; species Nicotiana glauca. The sequence continues at coordinate 62,652 of MU698318.1, forward strand.
GTGACGAACTTATCCGCCATTTCTTCGAATGTTGATATTGCCTTGGCTGGTAACTGGGAGTACCATGTCAAGGCCCCTCTTGTCAACGTCTCGCCAAACTTCTTCAGCAGTACTGACGGTACCTGTTCTTTTGATAGATCGTTGCCCTTCACAGCAGTGACGTAGTGGATCAGGTGATCCTCGGGATCTGTGGTTCCGTCGTACACCCTCATGTAGGGAGGCATCTTGAAGGTCTTTGGGATAGAGTAAGGAGCAGCTTCTTCAGTGTATGGTTGTTCTACGAACCTTCCCACGTCGCGTTTTGGTAGCAACTTAGGCCTCCGGGGATCTTGTCGACTCTCTCCTGGTGTTCCTTCATTTGGTCGCGGAGTGCCTTGTTTTCATTTTTCATTTCTTCCATCTTCTTTAGGATGGCTGTTAGCGTACCATCGTTGGTCTGTTCCTCGATGGGTTGGTCATTTACCCGTGTAACCTCAGGTTCGCCCATGGCAGCGGTGATGCTTATTGTTGGTACACACCTGATGTTGTTTTGCAGTGATTTCTCGACCAAGCCACTTAGGGTGTTTGTTAGCCACTCTTCCAGTAGATTTTTAACCACCGAGGGCGCTTTTTTAGCAGCAGACGTGGAAGCTCCTTTTTCGTTCAAGATTGTCAGATCTTCGGATGGGGGAGATGAGATCTCTGCACCTGGTGTGATGCTGGGGGTTGCTTTCGGGATGCCATCGTCACTAGCCTCGTTGAGAGGACCGAGGAGATTGGCTGTGACACCCGCTATAGCTTTCGATCTTGTATTATTTTCGGCCATCTTTTGTTTTCATGTGGTGTAGAGAAAAGTAGTTGGTTGATCTCTAGGTGGATACTATGATTATGATTCTCGAAATCCCCACAGACGGTGCCAAATTATTTTTCTCAAAAGTTAATAATTTACTTTGTAAGCTAGGAAACAATCAAAAATGTGAAAAGGGTAAATCGTAATAAAATATAATAACCCTAGAGATGAAAAAGTGAAGTTATTGTTGTAGATCTACTATTGTGAGATGATAATATGAACTCAAAAGAAGATGATTGTTAGAGATAGAGATAGAGAGAGAATAAGTTAAAATGAGGGAGTTGTATTATTCGAGAATAACACCGGTGCCCCTTTACAATGGGAAGGTCCCCTTTATATAATAAGAGACCTTATTTAAAATAATTACAAAAGTATAAAACGTAGTTAACGTCCTCCTAACGAGGGTGCCAGGTCTTAACCGGCGTCGCCTTCGTCCTTACGTCTAAGCCGTACCCTTACTTTAACAGGCGTATGCTTCACTGGGCGTACCCTTCGGAGTAGAGACGTTGAGGGCCAAATTTGACCCCATACACCAACAAATAGCTTACCAAATATATTAACACTTACCAAAAAAATCTTTATTTTAACCTTTCTTTTGTTTAGGTTATTCATAAGGTTTAGTTAATCTTTCTAACTATTCTAATCTACAAAAATTTAAAGATGTGTAGATTTTCATTGCTTTTAAGCTTGAATATGAATACTAAACTAGTAAGCTTACCATTTGTTGTTGCCTGCTCTGGCTATGGTGAGAGGGAAGGCGAGTCAGTGAGAGGGAGAGGTCAGGCGAGCCTCGAGGTCAAAAGGGCTGGTTGCTGGGTTGTGAATTGTTGTTGCACATGAGAGTTGAGACCTGACTTATGGACTAACGGATTATTCGTTAAGAAAATTGAATAATCCGCCCCCAAACCAATAAGCCGTTAATAAAAAAATTCAATACGTTCCCCATCCATTAAACCGATAACCGATACTAATAAGCCATTAAGCCACTTTTACGGTTCGGTTTTTGGTTTCGGTTCGGTTTTGAACACCCATACCCTCACCAAAGCCTCAGACTAGGCCCTCTCAATGTTTTCCAAGCCAGCGACTTTGCTCTCCATTGCGGCCAATTTTCTCATCCATTCCACGCTCATCGTCTCGACCCTGACAAAATTATATTCCATCTCTGACTGCATCGACCTCAACCTGCCCTGCAAGTGCTCGCTCTCCGCAGCAATCCTCTTTCCCAACTCGAGCTCTTCATCCTTAATACAAAGCTGCTCCTCGAGTTCGCTCTTGCTGCGAATGGTCTGCATCAGCTTCTGATCCCTTTCTTCAACTCATCACCAAGAGCCCGATTGCGGGGATCTGTTCTCAGCCACTCATCCATCTCGCGGCATCTAACACGGTAACGACGGTATTTTTCCAACATCTTTAGGAAAACCCTCACCCAGATGTTGTCCCTACGAATGCTTACGACCTCTACCATGTACGCCTAGGAAATACAAAGTCAGAATTAAATAGATATTTCAGAAAAGGGCTAAAGCGTAAAATGAAAAACAAAACGTAACGTACCCTTAAGCCCATAACGGCCACCTTGTCCCTCAACTCAGCATCAAGAACATACCGAAGGGACTCGTTCTCAGTCTCGGAGCATAACAAGTTGAACTGCGGCACCAATTCTTCCCCTTCCACCAATAGGTTAACACCAGAAGGGATCTGAATGATGCGGGCCAAGCCCCCCGCGGTAACCACCGACCGAGTAAGACCCTCCTCAAATATCCTGACATCATCGGGGTCCAGGTCTGACTTCGACTCGTATTCATCAACCACTATGCCTTTTCCCCTATCCGCTGCTGAAGAGGAGACACGAGCCGCCGCAGAAGAAGAGGGCACGTCTGAGGTTATAACGATGGCTACAAAAGTCTGGTTCTCTATCACGACAAGATTTTGATCATCAACAGCGACAGGGACTTCCGGTTGGGCCGAAACAGCAGCAGGAGTTTCCAACTGATGATCACTGACACTATCAACTCCAACAGATTGCTCCACCCCTATAGGAGGAGACACCATAATACCATCTCCAGATCCTGTTGAGGGGGAGTCGTCTAGCTGAATCACTGTCAGGGGCACCATTTCAAATTCTACTCTCCGTCTCTTCGATGTTGCCTCTTCTTCTCCAGTAGATGGCGATTCATTTGTTGGGCGAACAATATTATTCGGAACCTCGTCCCGAGAAGCGGCCCTCGTCGAAGTAACTAAGGTCGCAGACTCAACTGAAGCAGCCCTCGAAGATGGTCGTGCAGTGGACACTGAGATAGGGCGAGCAGACCCAGCCGGTTGGCAAAAGGCCAAGTGAGGGGGCCTGGCTCTCCGCACCCTCCCTGGCATCGATGCACGACACATTAGAAGCAATAAAAAATAAGAAAGGAAAAGAGAACACTATATGAAGGCACCGTCTCACCTGTAAGGGGCCTGCATCCGAACCTCTCATAAAAGGTCGACCATGTGCGAATTCCCCCAATATGAGGAAGAATGGCTTCCACCCATTCATGAATCCCTTTGACAGGCGGTGGAACCAATCTCTCAACTGCAAATACAAGACAATTTAGTACTCATGGAAAAAGGTCAAACATTTTATTAACTAAAAAAAACAAACTTACGAGCAAAGTTCCATCTCTCGGGGAACCCCATCGAATTCGCCACTAGGTGTTCCGTCCGCACATAGAAAAAGTTCTCGTAGAAACGACGATTGGTCCGGTCATCCATCTTGACCACCAGGCCCTTCGATCCCCGATGACGTATATGAATCATCGAACCGCGAATCAATTGAGGAGCAAAAATGTTGAGTATGTGATTCAGGGTGATCTCACGACCGGCGAGCTCCGCATACTTGAGCAGCATAATGAGCAGTTTGTACAAATAAGGCGAAAGCTGTACGGGGCACACTTCGTAGAAATAGCAAAAAATCTACCACCAACATGGGAAGAGGGAAGGTGTACCATACAATGAAAGGGTAGGCGTAGAACACGCAGTACCCGGGACGATCGAATTGAACTAGGACGTCCATCTCCACTGACCGCATATCGACATAAACCGGGATTCCCCACCTTTCTTTCAGTTCTGCGATCCCCCTCTCATTTACTACAGAACGAAAAAATTCCGGCTCAGCTCCACCGCCAGTGCTAAAGTCGATCACCTCCCTCCCTGGGCGAGGCAAGATCTCTATCAATAAAGGAACTTCCTCATCCTCCACCATATCTGCCCCTCCAGCGACCTGAATAGAACCTTCCCGCAACGGATTAACGACGGGAAGTTTGTCTTGAAGAGAAACACCAGCCATTCTTCCCGAGTAAAGAACGCTCCGAAGGAAGTGATAAGAAGAAGAAGTGAAAAATTTCAACAAGCGAGAAGATAAGCAGAAATTCGAGATATCAGTAAAAAGCTATATCTGAAGAATTCCCTCAAATGAAAGATAAAGTGAATCCATTAAATCAAAAATCTCACCTATTAATACGAGACATAAATTTCCTGAGCACGAAACCCAAGAGTCGCCATTCGAATCCGATAGGGCACGAAATGTTTCGATCTCACGAAAACATGTGTCATAATGATGGTAACCACGAACCAATGCTTTAGCTCCATTTGATGTGTCGATTCTGAAACAGCCGCAACAGTCCACGAAGATCGAAAAAACACTCTTGTTTTGCCTTTAGCTCGCAAAACGTGGCTAAGGATTAAAGAGTTGCGAGTCAGATTTCTTTTGACTCCGTAGCGTACGTGGTCCGTCTTCCGAGTCTGACATAGGACGACCTCCGACAGACGGAGGGACTAACTGTATTGATCAAAATCTGACCACAACGACCAAGCTGACCACTACCTCGCCTCGGTAAGCGGGAGATACATGTCAACAGAGCCCACTCCATTTTTCCTCTAAGATATCCGACGAATCGGAATGGTAACACCTAAATTACGGTCGAGGTACATCAACGGCGGTAAAGCGTCTGGTCAAGCCATAAGAATAGGGATCTCGACTATATATAGAAAGGAGGTTCCCCAAGATAAGGGGTTCTCCCCTCCAAGAGAAAAGGAAGAACCAAGAGTTCTTCCATGGTTATTTGAAAAAATGAGGAAACGCTTCCAGAGAAATAGATGTAAAGTTACCTTCTTATCAATTGATGAGAAGGCCGATATTCAATCTTAATAAGATCTATCATGCACTTTTCCTCTGATATTTTATTAACTTCATTTGATGTTTCGATTTGGAAATGATTACATTTAGCTAAGATTTACCCCTTCTTCTTTTGATTGATTTGTTCAAAGGAATTCTTGTATCTTTTGAGTCAAACAGAAACAACTTCCAATTTTTGCTCAACATACTAAACGAGACCTGATTCTTTTGGCAATTATTTGTTAATCATGATTAATTTAAGCTCAGTTCAACAGAATCCCACCCCTCATAAGATTGACATCAATTTTGAGAGGTGTCATTGTGCCGATTGCATTCTTAAGTAGCTCTTCTTATAATTATAATTAAAATCAGGGACTTTAGGTGCAATTGTTTGTAATATATTTTTGGGATCCTTTGGAAGGCATAGTTCACAACAATTTGGAGTATTAAACTATGGCAGCATGCACGTTACATGTTAGAAAAAATTATTCTTTATGGTAATTGTTTATCGTAAGATAATTTTTGGGCCCCTTTAGAAGGCATAGTTCAGAACTTTTTGGAATATTAACTATGTCAGCATGCACGTTACATGTCAGGAAAACTTTATTCTTTAAATGATAACTTAGTTTAGTAGTAGAAGAATACGGGCAGGAAAACATTACTTTATAAATAGACTAGGAAATAGTCTCCATTGACTTATGCATAATAAAATAAAAAATGGTCTCCATCGTCTATGCCCAACATTTCCTGCTATTTAGACTTATATTAATTGTTATTGGCTACGTTTTGCGACGCCTCGCCTGTCAACATAGTCAAGAAATTGTTCATGTTATTCACCTTCTACGCTATTTATTAAATTAGATTTGAAGTTCATTAGTTTTAAGATACGCACATTGCCCGTTTACTTGATATTAATGCCTTATGCCTAATGTTCTTAAAAGTTAGGAAAAATACATAAGTATAGCCGGATTCCCAATTATACACGCTACCTTTGGGGGAGTTTTGTTACCCTTTGAATTATTTTAAAGTCAAATAAATTCACCCTTAAAGTACCAAAACCAAATTTCTATTGGGCAGTGAATCACACTAACTTGACGCATCAGATTTTATTATAAAAAATAAATAAATAACTTTTTCTTTTCTTTTCTTTTCTTTTCTTTTCTTTTCTCTTTTTTCTTCTTCACTACTCCAGTCACCTCCAATAAACTGCAATAACAAATATTCACTCATATTTATTTAGCCACCAATCTGCCTTTTTCTTTTTCTGCTGCTACGCTAGGCTTGAGAACTTTAAATAGCTGTTATGGTAGAAGATTTTTGGACGGTGATTATAATAGGTGATTTTGGGTGGCATAAAGACAATGTATGTTATAATTAAGAGGTGAGTGATGATATATAATATGAGTATAAGTGTGTCTGCTAGGTTAGAAGAAGACTTTTTTCAGTTAAAATTTCATAACTCCGACTTTTTCAGTATGAGAAGGTTTTCCGATGATGAAATCCCTCC
>MU698318.1:75124-114239 GCA_026770625.1 Nicotiana glauca
CCCCCCATTTATAGAGGCCGAGGGATGGCTTTAGCTTCTATTAGAGGACGAGGGCGCCCTAGAGTTTCCCCCGTTATACCACTAGTGGGTCTAGTGGGGAATCATGTTATTGAGGAGCAGGATGAGGCACCTGCAGCTGAGCCAACCCAGGTAGATTTCACGACTGCACCAGAATTTCAGGAGGTCATGGGCCATATGTTGCGGTTCATGGACTCTATGATGCAGGCTAGTGCATTTCCAGCGAACCCCACCACATATCTGGTAGCAGGGATAGCACATACCCCTACTGCTCAGGCTCCTGGACATGTGTTGTCGTATATCAGACCCTAGGTGCACTACCTGCAGGCAGGGCTCAGATAGTTTCAGCGGTTATACTAGAGCCCAGACCAGCCCCGGCCGTTGAGCAACAGAAGCGGTTGGATAGATGGACCAGGCTACATCGTCATGTCTTTGGCAATGAGTCATGAGGACCACAGGACTTTGTTGATAATTGCAGAGACAGGCTGCACAACACGGGGTTATTGGAGTCCAACAAGGTGGACTTCACCACATTTTAGTTAGCGAGAAAGGCCCGTAGACGATGACAGTCTTATCTCTGTAGCAGGCCAGCGGGTTCACCTCCCTTTACTTGGGACCAGTTCACACGTATCTTTCAAGAGAGATATATCCCACCCTCTCAGAGGGAAGTGTTGCGGGGTCAGTTTGATCAGCTCCAGTAAGGATAGATGTTAGAGTCTGATTATGAGGCAATGTTCAATAAGTTGTCTTCCCACACACTTATCATATTCCCCACAGATGCAACGAGATTACAGAGCTTTATTGGGGGCTTTCATTATGACATCTAGGTTACTATGGCCCGAGATGTTGAGATGGGAACTTCTTATGACCAGGTTGTGGATATAGCTCAGAGGATCGAAGGTATCCATTAGCAGGGCCGAGAGCATGCACTAAGGGACAAGCGGCCTCGATACTCAAGAGGATTCAGTGATGCTCCATCTTGAGGCTAAGGTCAGTTTGTGAGGGGCCAGTCTAGCAGGTCCACATATTCAGCATCACCAACTTCTCGGGGTGCTCCAGTGTGGCCACCCTATTTCAGCGCTATTCTATAGAGATCCTACCATCCACCGGCTATTCAGGGTCTTCCAGTGGGTATTCAGGTCCCCAGGGTCAGACCTATGGTCAGTCATCTTCCACATCGAGAGGATGCTATGAGTGTAGGGAGCTTGGTCATACAAGGAGATTTTGCCCCAGACTTTGGGGCAAGGCAGTATAGCAGGGCCATCAGCCCATGATCACCGTACCAGCTGTTGTTGATGGTAGGCTAGAAACCCATATCTTAGCTGTAGTATTGCACTCTAATTACTGCTTTTTACGTATGTTCGAGCTTAAACGACTGCAGGTATAATTGGCCTATATTGGAGACTATTATTTTAATCCATGGGGATATAAATGCACGCAATCTCTGATTTACTATGTAAGCAGGGCACTGATAGATGCAGAAACTTGATACACACAGAGCAAAATTTATACTAACTTTTATAATGGCTGCTCGAAAGTTGTGACCATATTTCAATGTCATCTCATTTATGTGGTCTCTACTTTCCCCTCAAGGAGTATTCTTCACAAGCCGAAGCTTTTGGGGAGACTGGCTAAATGGGTAGTCGTGTTGGCCTCATATGATATCGCATATCAACCATGAACAACGCTATAAAATCATAGATCCTAGTGGACTTCTTTTTACAGATTTTAGTGCTAGTATACTTCCTAAGGAAGAAAAGGAGGCAATAATAGCTTTCGGAACTATCCCGAGAACCTAGACCCTGTATATGGATAACTCATCTAATGTGAAAGGGTCTAGGCTCAAAATATTGTTTGTCACGCTGGTTGGAAAGACAATCTGATAATCAATCAAGTGCTATTTAATAACTAACAATAAAGTCGAGTATGGCGTTGTTATTGCAGGACTCAAGTTAGTCCGGGGAATTGGGGCCGAACATATAGAATTAAAATGCAACTCCTAGCTGGTCATAAATCAAGTACACGGGACTTATGTAGCTCGAGAGGTGTGGATGTAGTAATACCTAACATGAGTAACACAGCTCCTAAGCCAGTTCCAGGAATGGAATGCCACTCAAATACCCTAAGAGAAGAATGCCAAAGCAGAAGCTCCGGGGCAAGCTCTGCCGTCCATTTATTCCCTCCGACGATTTATCAAAGTCGAGAGGAGGTAAATACCACTAACTTAATTAGGGATTGGCGTAATAAATTTATTGATTATTTGAAGAATGGAATGATGCTTGAGGATAAGAAGGTTGCTTGACAGATCAGGATTCGGGGGCGAGGTATTGCCTCATCGAAGGATATTTGTTCCGAAAAGCTTTTAATGGACCACTAGCCAAATATTTATGACAGGAGATATAGAATATGTGATGAGATAAGTCCATGAAGAAAATTGTAGGAACCACTCCGAAGACATGTCACAGTTGAGCAGCATCCAGAAGCTTCACCCAATTCTTCTGCGATCTAGTTACAAAGTGGCGGAGATATTCCTCCAACATACCATTGAACCGCTCCGTCTGACCATCAGATTGTGGATGAAAACTTGAGTTGTGACTCAATTTTGACCCAAGGCACTTAAAAAGTTGGGTCCAAAAGTTGCTAGTGAAGCGTGAGTCGCGATTACTAACAATGTCTTTGGGCAGGCCCCAATATTTGACGATATGAGAAAAGAGGAGTCGAGCTGTATCTTCTGCTAATATATATTGTGGGGCTACAATAAAGGTGGAATACTTGGAAAATCTTTCTACCATAACCAAGATAGTTGTGAGGTCTCCGACCTTGGGCAATCCGGTGATGAAATCCAGGGAAATGCTTTCCCAAGGTCTCTTTGGAACATATAGTGGTTCCAAGATTCCCGCTTGTGTCAAGCGGTCTGACTTGTTCTTCTAGCATACTAGACAGGTCTTCACATACTAAGCGACATCATCGGCCATTTGAGTCCAATAATAGGCACGACGAAGTAACGCCATAGTGCGTTCTTCACCGGGATGGCCAGCCCACAAAGTATTATGATATTCCGCAAGAAGAGTCCTCCGTAGATCTCCTCCTTTCGGAACATAAAGTCGGTTCCCTTTGACTTTCAGAAAACCATCTTCCACGTAGAACTGGCGAGTCTTTCCCCGTCCTACCAAATCAACCAAATACTGAGCAGCGGGAACCTTTGTGAGTAGATCCTGTATTTGGTCCTTGATGGAGGTGGCTACTTCGCTCCCCCTTAGGGTGGCGAGTAGGCACACCAATGCTAGGTCATCTCTCCGACTCTCGTACGCTACAGGGTACCCTTCTTGCATTAAGAACCCACCAAGAGCATAGTCAGATGCATCAGTTTGTACCTCGAATGGCTTGGCCAAATCAGGGAGGGACAAGACGGGACTACTAGACATAGCCGCCTTTAATGCGTTGAAGGCCTCCACTCTCCTTGGTCCCCAATCCCAAGGGGTGACCTTCTTGAGGAGTTATATCAATGGCACTGCGATAAGGGAGTAGTTCTTCACAAACCGCCGGTAGAAGTTGCATAGGCCAAGGAACCCCTTCAAGGCGTGGACATCCTTAGGCGACGACCAATATGTGATGTCCTGAATCTTCTGTTGGTCTATCTTGATGTGTCCTTCCTCAATGACATGTCCGAGGAAGTCAATTTGCTTCTGAGCAAAGGAGCATTTGGACAGTTTTGCATATAGTTCATGCTCCCGCAAACGGGTTAGGACCTTCCGCAAATGCACTAGGTGTTCTTCCAACGTTTGGCTATATACCACAATGTCATCCAAGTAGACCACCATGAATTCGTCAATGTACTCTCAGAAGACTTGGTTTATCAGGGTGCAAAATGTGGCTGGAGCATTAGTCAAGCCAAACGGCATGACCAAGAAATCGTATGACCCATATCTTGTTACACAAGTCGTCTTGTGCTCATCACCCTCTGCGATCCGAACTTGCCAGTAACGTGTCTTGAGGTCTATCTTAGTGAACACTGTTGCACCACCCAGTCTATCAAACAAGTCTGCCATCAAAGGAATAGGGTACTTGTTCTTTACGGTGATTTTGTTTAGAGCTCGATAATCCACACAGAGTCGCAGGCTGCTATCATGTTTCTTTTGGAATAGAACAGGGGACCCGTATGAGGACTTTGAGGGTACAATGATCCATGTATTCCATCAATTGTCTCTGGAGCTCGGTGAGTTCGGGTTGTGACATTCTGTAAGGCACCCGGGAAGGTGGCTTCGCGCCCGGCACCAACTCAATTTCATGGTCCTTAGTGCGCCTAGGAGGGAGCCGCTTTGGCATGTCTTGTGGCATGACATCTTCAAACTCCAGTAGTAACTCCTTCACGGGTTCAGGAATGAGACCCGATGAGTGTTCTATATCTTCAATGTAGAGGGTTGCCAGGAACGTAGGCTCATTCCTTTTGACCCCCTTCTTTAGCTGCAAGGCCGAGATGTTCTCAATGGCTATCTTCATGGGCTGGCACGGGATAATGCAGGGCTTGGACCTATTGGTTCCCACCATCAGTAGCACGTCTGCAAATGGTACAGGCATGGTGTTGGTTTGCCTTAGGAATTCCAACCCAACGATCAGCTCAAAGTCATATATGATCACAACTCGCAGGTTGAATTTTCCTTCGTAAGGGTCAAGCTTCACCGGTACCTCTTTGGCTATTCCACCCACTGGCTGGGGAGGGGAGTTGATAGCCTTGACACTGCCTTTAGCTTTCCCTACAACTAGTCCAAGGCACTCCACCTGAGTCGAGGCTAAGTAGTTGCGGGTAGCACCCATGTCTATCATAGCTCGAATGGGCTTGCCATTCACCTTCATCTCAACGAACATTAAGGTCATCTCTTGTTTAGGAGGAGTCTCTTCATTCACCTTCTTCCTTCCTTTCTTCATGACTGGACATGGGTCCTTCTTCTTACGGATACCAGCACTGGTCTCTGTTAAGGCCTCAGATATGGAACCTACAATTGCATTGAAGGCACCTACTGGTTCATTCTGGTCCGCATCATCTGAGTCTTCATCCGTCCCATCATCAATATCTTGATGGGCATTCATCTATGCATGTGGGCATTCACTGTTCCAATGTGGTCCGCCACAATGACGACATCCTGAAGGAGGCTTTCTCCCCCGGTCATTGTTGTTTGAGGCAGCACTGTTGCTGCCTGAGAAAGGAGCTCTAGATTTGTTTGAGTTCCGATCTCCCCCACTTTTTCTAGGACCACCATTGCTAGGCTGGCCCCCTTTGAACCCTGCTCGGGCAGGCGGCTGAGGCCTGTCCTTTCGAGCTTCCATTTGATAGTCCCCAAGGCATTCCGCTGCTTGGATTGCCTTGGGAATGGCATCTACCCTTTGTCTCTGTAGCTCCACGCGTGCATAAGGTTTCAACCCTTCCATGAAGGTGAAGAGTTTTTCCTTGTCCCCCATGTCGCGTATGCTTAGCAAGAGCGTGGAGAATTTTTGCACGTAGTCCCGCACTAATTTTGTCTGGCGGAGCTCCCGTAGTTTTCTCCTTGCATTGTATTCAACATTCTCGGGGAAGAACTGCAGGCATATAGCTACCTTCAGTTCTGCCCATGTCTCGAGAGCATCTTCACCGGCCTTGATGGCTTCGTACTTCACCCGCCACCTGAGTTTAGCATCACCCTGAAGATACATGGCAGCAGTTGCTAGCTTATTAGCTTTCTCCAGATCCCCAACAGCATCGAAATACTGTTCGGCATCAAAGATGAAGTTTTCCACTTCCTTGGCATTCCTAGCTCCACTGTATGGCGTTGGCTCAGGAATTTTTAGTTTCTTTGTCACAGAAACAGCACCTCCGATTTGGTTTCCACCTCCTCGGAGTAGGCCCTATAAAGCAGCGTTGACAACATTGAGCTAGTCTGTAAATTTGTCAATAGTTTGCTGCATGGCAGTCACCTTTTCTCCCTCTTGTTTTGTGGGCTAAATCCTCATTGCTCTCCTATTGGAGCCCTTCAAATTTCTCAAAAATTTTGGCTGCCTCTGTGGCTGCCATCTTCCAGTCTCCCTCGTCCGATGTTGAGCCTAGGCTCTGATACCAACTGTTATGCGGCGCCTTCCTGAGATTCTTTGGAAGGGCGACGTAAGGCTAAGCAACTGATGTCTGTGCAGTTGTTGTCCGCCAAGTGAGGTCCCCGCCGTACGCTAGACTAGATTGTCAGTGTCATACTGGAAAACCAATGTCAAGAGCAATTGAGAGAACAAAAATGAGAATTGAGATTTAAAGAAAGCATTATTGCATTAATGAAAGTTATTACAGAAAAGCAATGCGGTGTCGAGGGGGAGAGACACCAGTACAGAGAATTTCTTGTTTGCTAGAAAGTTTTGATTGCTTGATCCACCCTAATAATACTTAAAAAAAATAAACCAAAGCTACACGACTAGACTTGAATAAGCTAGGGAAACATAATGTAAGTGCATGAAACAAAACTACTCTATATTTACAATGAAAATGACTTAGTTTTCTAAAAGACAGCAACAGGTCTGTTTTCAGTAGCATTGCCTTTGGCATCACGGTCTGCGCGCGCGGCATTGTCTGTGCGCGCGGTATTATTGGAATCTGCCTGCAGTTGGGCGCTGGCGAGGGATATTGGTGGGGCGACAGAGACACCTGTGCGCTTGTCACTTGGCGCGACCAAGACCACCGGGCCGTCCGTGGCGCGCCCAAGGGGTGATGGGGCATGGCTAGAAAGCCGCCCATGACATAAGATTCATAGAATATATATACTTACACAAATAAAAAGGGGCCTGATATCGAGAAATACAAAAGAATGTCTAAGAAGAACTTTGGGGACTAGGGATGCGATTTGGCGCTAGGCCTTAGGAAGTAAAAGTAAAAAGAACATTCGATTCAGCATCAATTATAGCCAGAGGGGTTAAGGATTTGGGATCAACCTCTTCCCCTCTCCATCCTCATCGTCAAAGCCTTCCTCATCTAGTTTAGTGCTAAGCCTCTGCCTGTAATGTAAAGAAGACCAAGTAGTCCCCGACACTCCATCTCCTCGGCCTAAAGGTGATAAATTATAAGAGATATGTCCAATTCACCAATATAAGCCTCATAGAGAGCAAGGAGCCGAATTTCCACAACCACCTAGGCCCGGTCCAAATATATCTTTTTCTGCAAGTTCTTGAAGGCCTCTTGAGCAGATACCCACCCTTGACTTAACCGCTTCCCACTTGGACCTTAGGCCCTAGACCTCGGCCTCCAATCAAGAACAGTTTTTCCTTAGTCGTATCTCTGCTCTGGTCTGTGTGGCCAACTATCCTTCTAGAGTTGAAATCTACTCGGAGAGCAGCTTCACTGGCCAATAATTCTTGCATCTTTTGATCAGCATTTATCTCTATAGCTTCTGTCCGCGTTCAGAGGGCCTCCTTCTCAGCCTTGAGCTCCTCGATCTCTTTTTAAAGGTTTTTATTCTTGATCTTCAGCATTTTATCATATCTCACAACTTTCTTGGCCAAGGCCATATCTCCTCAAACTCTTTGTAAGGACCTTGATGATAGAGCAGCAAGTTGTGTTGTTTAAAAAAAAGTAAGTAAATAATATATTTCGTATAGAACAAGCACACTAAAATTACCACAGTATAGTTTACCTTAGTAGTTTCATAAGTTATCTGATTCACCAACACTTTGGCGGTCATAAACTCTAATTGAGTCTATGTTTCCCTAGTAGCTTGGGAAGTTGGATTGCTACGAGCCCGGGTGTTGATGCTCCCTATTTCTTTAAAGGAGAAATCGGGTTTATGACATTTGGGTGGACAACTCTATTCCCTTTGGGAATTTGGGTTTTGAAGGATAAAGAGTCGCCACCTAATGATTAAGTGCATTAGGACACTAAAAGAGGGTTTTTGAGTTGGAAAACCAGAGTTTGGGTAAGGGCTAGAAATTATCTCGAGAGGAAGGTGTTAGGTACCCCTCAAGATCCAGTAGTGTGGTTCCCGGCCATGTTATAATTGTGACTTCAAGTACAAGTAGCAAATACGCGAATAAAGTCTCAAATATGACGGATTAAAGTTTGCAGATAAGCTAAAGTTTGAGGAAACCAGAAAGAGGCACGAATTTTAAGAAAAATAGCTTGAAGGTTCTAAAAAAAGAAAGAATAAACAAATAAAGGGAAGGGGGTACTACGTTTACAAATAATATGGATCACATAAATGCAATACCCAGTAATCACTCCTCGAAAGAGGGGCTACACGTGGTATTAGTGCACCGGTCATCATATCCATATCTACCCTTTCCCACCCTGTTTAGGTATTAAAGTGCGGAATAGTATCGTTGCTTATTGCATGTTATTACCCGTCCCAATCCTATCGGTCCCGGAGGCATTTGGGACGACTAATCCTAAGGGGAGGGAATTGGGCTTTTTTTAGAGTTTAAAAGGATAAAAGTCTAAAGCGACAAACAAAACACATAAGCAGATAAGGGGAAACAAATAGCAATTAAAGTCTCAAATAGGCCTCCTCATTTAAGAAACATATTGTTTAGCACGACTTACAAATACTAGTTAGGTCTTTAATTAAACTTAACGTAGGAAGGGTGGATGATTTAGCACATATTTTCAGATAAGAAGTCCGAATTAGACATGCCTGCTGGTTGTAATTATTAAAGACTGGCAAAGTTAATTAATCACCTACAGGTTTGCCTAGATGAGGCCTGCAATCAAAGTATCTAACATTTGCAGAAGGCATGCTGATTTTAAGAAAAAGATTACTGATTTACGAGATAAAATTTGCAGATGTTGAACGACATTTACTACTGATTTTAGACTTGTAAATGAGCTAGACGATTCAGATCCATTTATTTATCCCTATAGGCATGTTTTCTAAGCGTGATTGATTTAGGACGTTTGTAAAAGTGCAGGAATCCTGTAAGCAGGATATCTAGAGTACATTTGTATCCTGTAAGCAGGATATCTAGAGTACATTTGTTATTATTTAACCTATAGATTGTTTGCCTAAGGTGCGTATGCAAAAGTGCGGAAAACTTATAGACATGATTTCTAATGCAAATGAATAACTTATAGGCAGGATTTCTATATGCAATAATGAATGACTTACGGGCATGATTTCTATATACGGGATGAATAGACTTAGAGGCATGATTTCTATATGCAGACATGAATAAAAATTACAGGCATGATATCTATATGCAGACATGAACAAAACTTATAGGCATGATATCTATATGCAGACATAAACAAATTGTGATTGCAGAAGTAAACCTAAAGCATGATATCTACCCTATATGCATAACATGAGAGTCCCTTCCCCATTTTTACTGAACACCCCGTAGTTATTACAAATTATTAAAACTTGAATGAATCCAAAAAAATAAATAAATAAAATACATCAGAAATTAAAATTCCAACCAAGGAGAACCTAATTCATACTCCTAGTCTGACATATGGAATAAACCAACTTCCAAGGACCAGATTTTCCAAAGCCTTTCTCTTATTTGGGATGTGTCAAAGTTCTAAGGAGCTTCAAGAGCTCCAGGTAGTGCTTACACCCCAAATATTATTACAGGATCACAGTGCAGTGTGGAAGGGCCAACCCTCAAATGTCCAAGTTAAGAGGGAACTCAAGGTCCCAAGGCAAGGCTCAAAGGAGGGGGAGCAGAACTTAGAGGCTAGGAGTAAGTGCAAGTGTAGTAGAGGGGAATTAGGGAGAACAATGGTTGGCTGGTGGTCATGCCCAGCAATTGGGATGCTGGCACACCCCTGACCAGCCTGTAAGCTTTAGAATTGGGGAGTTAAGACCTATTGAAGGTCAAGTTCATCCCTGGACAACAATTTGGATGATGTCGGGCTATACCTTAACTCAGCACACATAGGGGAATGGGGTATGGGGATTTTATACTAGCAGCAAGATACAAAGAAAAAGCAGGCAAAAGGGCATACCCAGCAATGAGACCTACAGGCACACCTTCCAGCCTATTTAGGGGTTAGGGGGTCAAAAACTTAGGTCATGGACAGCAATTCTTGTTTCCATGCCCCAAACCCCCACTCACAAACACATAGGGGTAATGGGGTAGGGAGCAATTGTTCATGCAGTAAAATGTAGGCACTTCAAATCAGCTATTTAAACTTTACAGAGAATAGAAAGTGGACATGGATACAAGGACAGTAAATAAACACATTGGGGTGATACTGAAATTAATTTTAGGACATACCAGTTTCAAAGACACAAGTAAAGAGAAGCAGTAGTCTTGTGAAAGCCAAAGTGTAGACAAGAAGCAAGAACACTCTAAGTATAAGTTCAAAAGAGAATTGTGATTGTGTAGTTTTAAGAGTGTGTGTGATTGTTAAAAAATCTGTATGTCTTGTGTTAAGGAGTCATGCATTTATAGTGTAGAAAGCAGGCAGAAACAAGGCAACAAATAATTTTGAAAGCTGATTGCTAATCAATTACACGAAAATCTCCCTTAATTAAGGGATTCAAATTCAAACGGTCATAACTAATTAAGGAAATAAATTAATCAAACTCCTTTCAAAGCAGTACAAGAGGGGTAAATACATAATAGTTATTTAAGGGCAGGGTTTTAATAGTACACGGTTGTATAATTAAGGAAAGAGAATCAATTAACAGCCACGAAACATAAGTCCAAATACTTGGTGTGAATGAACCCAGTCAGAAAAGGTGAAGAAAAGGTTTTACTTAAGAAAAATCAGTAACAATCAATTAACCCCAAAAAAATGATTATGATTCAATCATAAGTTGGAAAGACTTTTGAAGAAAGGTTCAACACACACATATAAAAGAACTGTCATGCTAATCAGAAGAGTCTAGTATAGAAGAATTCAGAGTCATAAACAAAGAGGTTAAAATCCAGTACATAGGTTCAAAGTGAGTTTGAGAGAGTCCAGGTCTCCAAATAGAACCCTAGTCCAGACACAAGACCAAACTCGCCAAAAACCCCAAATCCTAGGGTTCTCAACTTGAATCTGACACAGAGAAGAGAAAACAAATAACTGAACCAGGCTCAAGGTTCTCTTCAGAGACTTATGAGAAAACGAACAGATACAATAACAAGTTCGAAGCAACAGAGTGAAGAAATTGATTCGAGACATAGTGAGAGTAGAAGGTACATGTACTAAGAGAAATTAGAACTCAAACAAGTTCATAAAAGCAAAAGAGGTAGTATAGCACTTAAGAACAGTAGAAGAAACACGTTTTAAAAGAACTCAACAAAGGTCCAGTAAAAGGCAAACAAAGAATAAAATTAGTAGAAAACTACAGTAGAAGAACACGCAAACATAAGAACACAGTAGAAGATCATGTAGGGTAGAAAAAGATAACATAAGAACATAGCATAGATAGATACACAAAAAAGACAAGACGAAAAAGAGTTAGAGAAACATTTTGAAACTTTTCATAAACCCTAAATTGAAGAGGAGTAATTTTTGAAAGCAAAATCAGGGAAAATGTTTCAAAACCCCGGTAAAGCACAGTTATAAAACTGATCTAAGAAAAAAATTAGAGAAAACCTTGAATAGCCAGGGTTTCAGAGGAACCCTAGAATGAGAAAGGTTTGGAAAGGGTCCGATCTTGTGTCGAATGAGTTAGAACCATGCTCAAAACATCATTGTATGCCGTAGCAAAGCCGGCAAGGGCCATATAACCTTGGATCTGTAGAGATCTGAACAGACACCTTCGAGGTCAGACCTCGGACCTCCGAATACCAGGTGTTTGAGAGTAGAGGGAGATGAGTCTAAGCCATCCACGGCCTGAGAGGCCATGGATTCCAGTGAGATTGAGGTTGAAGACGGTGAGTGAAGCTAGGGTTTCGAGAGAGTTCGAGAGAGTTTGAGAGGGGAGGGTATTCAGAGGCGGCTGGCTAAATAAATAATGGGGGATTAGGGTATGGTGGGGAATTAAAATGGCAAGGGGGAATTCTGGCCGTTGATCAAAATGATCAACGACTCGGCTTAAAAGCAAAAGTCGGGCGGGTTTTTGGATTAGGTTGGGGTCTGGTTAAAAACAAAATTGGGTTGGTTTAATAGGGGTTGGGGTTGGGGTTAGGTCAATTTAAGGGTTAAAATTGAAAGAAAATGGGGTTGTATTTGAAATAAGATTAGACTAAATGCTAAATAGCCAATTTCCCCTTTTTATTTTATAAAAATAGTAGAATGATTTAAAAAGTAAATTGAAAGTACTGAAACAATTAATAGTATATAAACATTAATTTAAAAATACTGGACCCAATTTTACAATTTCAAAATGCTATTAATCTTAAAGTAGGCTATAATTGCAATTGTATGCAATTTAGTCTTTTAAATACCAAATAAATTTGTAAAAATATACAAAAATTACCCTAACTATATTTTGGTGTAAATATGAAAATAAAATAAGTTATTCATCAAAATAATAATTTTGAGAATAATTATTGATTTTTGTACTGCTAAAAATGGATAATAAATTAATTTAAAATCTTTAAAAATTAGGAAAAATGCCAAAGCACTTAGATATGCTTATATGTGCTATTTTAAGATTATTTTGTATATGAAAGTTATATAGAAAAAAATTAGGTATCAACACCTGCCCCTCTTTACCCGGGAAGGATGAAAAAGTTGTCGGGTAAAGATATGATGGCCAATTTGACCGAACGAAATGATTTGAAGAATTTTGACCGAGCTCTGGTTCTTGAGATACCTACATATTCCTAGTCTTACAGGAATAAGTTCATATGTAGTTCGGGAGTCCGTCAGCGGAACATGCCAATGGAGATTTCGAAATACGGACGCGATATGCAGGTTGGGAACGATGGTCAGAGTCTAGTAGGCTGCAGGAACCGGAGTGGGATCACTCCTTCTGAGACAGCCATTGATAGCTGGTGAACCTGCAAGTGAGCAATTCAAACATATATTGTGTAAAAATTTAAACGTGATGCAAGTTCCCGTTGGACCATGTGCTGTCTTTGGACGGTTAGGATGGAGTCCTCAGACCATGACGTCCTGGGCCATGAAGCGTATAATAAAGGATTCGCAGGCTATGAAATGATGTTCTCGGGCTATGAGAATGATGCCTTCGAACTATAATGCCTTTTAATAATGATATGCAAAAGATAAAATGGGGTCCTCATGCCATGGCATGGCGTTCTCGGGCTATGAAAATGGTGCCTCTGACCAATGACGCCTTTGGACAATTTGGCGATCTTTCAGCCCATGAAGTGCAAGATTTGGCGATCTTTCAGCCGATGTAAGACTTAAATGAAAGGTGGAAATATTTCAGCCAATGCGAGGTTTAGAATGAAGGTGGCGATATTTCAGCCAATACGGGAATTTAAATAACGGTGGCGATATTCCAGCCATGGAGAGATTTAATATAAAATGGCGGTATTTCGGCCTATGTGCAGTATAAAATTAAATGGCGATATTTTAGCCGATGTAGAGATTTAAATAAAGTTGGTGATATTTCAGTCGATGTGAAGTATAAAATTAAATGGCGATATTTCAGCTGATGTAGAGATTTAAATAAATTTAGCGATATTTTAGCCAATGTAAAGTGTAAACATAGACAACGATTTTTCAGCTGGTTGCAAGACTTAAATAAAGGTGGCGGTATTTCAGCTATGCAAAAGATAAAATGGCGATATTTCAGCCATGCAGGATTTAAATAAAGTTGGCAATCTTTCAGCCGTGCGGGTGGAGACAATGCTTAGTCTCAGAAGGTAGAAAGGTAGCTTGGTGCAATGCGCGAAAATGTAGATGGAGACAGTGCTTAGTCTTGGAAGGCAGAAAGGTAGCCTTATGCAGAAAACGCAGATAGAGGTAGAGCTTAACCTCGGAAGGCAGAAAGGTAGCCTTATACAATGCAGAGAATGCAGATGGAGGTAGAGCTCAACCACGGAAGGCAGAAAGTAGCCTTATGCAGAAAATGCAGATGGAGACAAAGCTTAGTTTCGGAAGGCAGAAAGGTAGCCTTATGCAAAAAATGCAGATGGAGGTAGAGCTTAACCTCGAAAGGTAGAAAGGTAGCCTTATGCAATGCAAAAAATGAAGATGGAGGTAGAGCTTAACCTCGAAAGGTAGAAAGGTAGCCTTATGCAATGCAGAGAATGTAGGTGGAGGTAGAACTTAACCTCGGAAGGCAGAAAGGTAGCCTTATGTAATGCAGAGAATAAAGGTGAATAGTAACGAAAAGCTCTTAGCTGATAGATGATAGCTGATAGTTGATTACGTTGTTGTGGCTGCTGGGGATGTCATGTGCGGGTAGCATTTGTAAGTGAGTGATGATTCTGAGAGTTGTATTCCTAAAAAAGTATGAGTATGTAATTGTGTCTGATGATTTTATGTCTTGGGGTGCCTGCATTCAAAGAAAAATCATGAGTTTTGTAAAAGTGGGGAAGGTTAGTCCATCTCCCCGTGGACTTTGCTTGTCCTGCTAGACTCTTGTTTTCATTGAGGTAGCATTGCTAAACAAAGCAATTTTGATAGTAGTCATGCATGATTTAGTAAAGATGTAACATAAATACATAATTGAAAATAGTTTTCTTTGGATGAACCGACGACTGCGACGCGGTTTAAGACATTGCAACCTCTTCTGCTCCGGAATTTTGAGGGTCCTCTTCAAAATTCTGCCCCAGTTTACTGGGCTGCTGCTTCTGACGGCTGCGCGCGATGAAGGACTGAGGATCAACTTCAGAATTTTGAGGGTCCCAGTTTCCAATATCTGCCCCAAAATTCTGCCCCAGTTTCCAATATCGGGGGAAATGAAGAGTTTACTGAAATGTGACCAAACCCATAAGGCTGCCTACGTATCCCCTCTTAAATGGGAATTAGGTCAGACGTAGTTCAAATTACATCATATAGAAATCATATTGGTTAACACATAGTATCACTTCACTGCATCTAAATTGATCGGCTTTGCTAAATTTCTCCGCCCATTTCCGCAAGTATGAGGGCTCCTCCGGTTAGAACCCGATGAACCATGTACGGGCCCTGCCAGTTGGGAGAGAATTTCCCTTTGGCTTCATCTTGATGTGGAAAGATTTTCTTCAATACCAGCTATCTTAGTGAAATTGTCTTGGCTTGACTCTTTTGATGAAAGCTCTGGACATTCTGTTCTGATAAAGTTGACCATGACAAACTGTGTTCATTCTTTTTCCATCTATGAGGGCTAACTACTTGTAGCGACTCTTTACTCATTCTGTGTCTTCAAGTTCCGCTTCCTATATAATCCTCAAGGAGGGAATTTCTACTTCGGCAGGAATGACAGCCTCTGTACCATAAACCAACATGTAAGGAGTTGCCCCGGTTGATGTGCGAACTGTGTTGCGGTATCCCAATAAGGCGAATGATAACTTCTCATGCCACTGCTTATGCTTTTCTATCATCTTCCTTAGTATCTTCTTGATGTTCTTGTTTGCCGCTTCTACAGCTCCATTCATCTGAGGTCTATAGGCTGTAGAATTCTTGTGTTTGATTTTGAATGTTTCACACATGGCTTTCATCAAGTCACTGTTGAGATTGGAACCATTATCAGTGATGATCGACTCTGGGATGCCGAATCGACAAACGATGCAGTCGCGGACAAAATATGCCACAACCTTCTTGGTTACTGCTTTATATGATGCTGCTTCACCCCATTTGGTGAAATAATCAATGGCCACTAGAATGAATCTGTGCATGTTTGATGCGGCATGCTCGACAGGTCTGATGACATCCATTCCCCAAGCGGCGAACGGCCATGGCGAGCTTGTTGCAGTAAGATCGTTTGGAGGCACCTTTATCATATCTGCATGTATCTGACATCGATGGCATTTTCGGACATACTGGATGCAGTCTGTTTCCATGGTTATCCAAAAATATCCACCTCGGAGTATTTTCTTGGCTAGGACAAAACCTATTCATATGCGGGCCACAGGTTCCTGCATGAACCTCTTCTGACAACATGGATGCTTCCTTTGCTTCGACACACCGTACTAATCCCAAGTCAAAAGTCCTTCTATACAGAATTCCTCCGCTGTGAAAGAAGTGATTAGATAACCTCCGCAGTGTGTGCTTCTGAGTAGCGTTTGCAAGTTCTGGATATTCTCCTATTGTCAAATACCTTTTGATATCATGGAACCAAGGTTTTTCGTCTGCTTCTTCCTTGACATGAGCACAGTAAGTTGGCTGATCATGAATTTTCACAGGGATAGGATCAATGAAGTTCTTATCTGGATGCTGCATCAAGGATGATAGGGTAGCCAATGCGTCGGCAAACTCATTCTGGACTCTGGGAACATGCTAGAATTCTGTTTTTGTAAACCTCTTCCTCAACTCCTGTACATGATGCAGATAAGGGAGTATCTTGGAGTTCTTGGTTGACCATTCTTCTCGAACCTGATGTATAAGCAGGTCTGAATCCTTAATCACTAGCAACTCCTAAACGTTCATGTCAATGGACAACTTGAGCCCTAAGATACATGCTTCGTATTCGTCCATGTTATTGGTGTACGGGAATCTGAGTTTGGCAGATACTGGATAATGCTGGCCGATTTCTGACACTAGGACTGCTCTTATTCCCACTCCTTTGAAATTTGTTGCTCCGTCGAAAAACATCCTCAAACCATCATAGGATTCTGCAATATCTTCTCCTATGAAAGATACCTCTTCATCAGGGAAATACGTCTTTAGAGGCTCGTATTCTCCCTCCATGAGATTTTTAGCAAGATGATCTACCAGTGTCTGTCCTTTGATTGCCTTCTGAGTCACGTAAACAATGTCGAATTCACTCAACAAGATTTGCCACTTGGCTAGTTTGCCAGTGGGCATGGCTTTTGAAAGATATATTTCAGCGGATCCATTCTTGATATGAGGTAAGTGATATAGGCACATAAATAATGCCTCAACTTCTAAGCTACCCAAGTCAAAGCACAACAGGTGCTAATAGAGAGTACCAGTCCTCGTATGGAGTGAACTTCTTGCTGAGGTAATAGATGGCTTGCTCCTTTTTCCCGGTTCCGTTGTGTTGCCCCAGAACACAACTGAATGCTCCATCTAATACTGCAAGGTAGAGCAATAGCGGTCTGCCCGGTTCGGGCGGAACCAGAACTGGCGGCGTTGATAGGTATTCCCTGATTCTGTTGAAGGCTTTCTGACAATCATCGGTCCATTTAGTAGCAGAATCTTTCTTCAACATCTTAAAAATAGGCTCACAAGTGACAGTGGATTGAGCTATGAACCGACTGATGTAGTTGAGTCTCCCCAAGAAACTCATGACCTCTTTCTTATTCTTTGGCGGTGGAAATTCTTGATTGAACTTAACCTTTGATGGATCCAATTCTATTCCTCGGCGACTCACGATGAACCCAAGCAACTTTCTAGCAGGAACCCCGAATGCGCACTTGGCGGGATTCAGTTTCAGATTGTACCTCCTCAGTCTGTTGAAGAATTTCCTCAGATCTTCCAAGTGGTCAGTGGCTTTCTTGGACCTAATGATAACATCATCTACATACACTTCGATCTCTTTGTGTATCATGTCATGAAAAATAGTAGTCATGCCCCTCATGTAGGTGGCCCCAGCATTTTTAACCCAAACGGCATCATCTTGTAACAATACATCCCCCATGGTGTAATAAAAGTCATTTTCTCAACGTCTTCCTCATCCATCCATATCTGATGGTTTCCAGCAAAATAATCGACAAATGACTAGAGCTCGTGCTTGGCGCAGTTATCAATCAGAATATGTATGTTTGGCAAGGGGAAGTCATCCTTCGGACTGGCCCGGTTGAGGTCCTAGTAGTCGACGCAGACCCTGACCTTCCCGTCCTTCTTCGGCAATGGCATAATTTTGGCTAACCATGTTGGATATTCTACTACCCTGAGGACCTTGGCTTTGACTTGCTTGGTGACTTCTTCCTTGATTTTCAAACTCATGTCAGGCTTGAACTTCTTGGGCTTCTGTTTCACCGGCGGGTATGTTGGATCCGTTAGCAGTTTGTGAGCTGTACGAGATGTGCTAAGACCAATCATATCATCATATGACCAGGCAAATATGTCCTCATATTCCCTTAGAAATTATGTTTACTCTTCCTTTTCCGATGGTGACAGATGAACACTGATGCGAGTTTCCTTGACATTCTCTATATCCCCTAAGTTGATAATCTCAGTTTCGTCCAAGTTAGATTTAGGCCTATTCTCAAAGTTCTCAACTTCTTTAACAACCTCTTCTGGTATATCATCCTCTTCTGAGTCTATATCCGTTTGTTGCGTTGTCTCGTTGCAAGTCACAATCGTCGGTTCATCAAGATAAGTAATAGTAATGATGTGTAAAATAAAGTAAACGATAGAGAAAATAATAAGAGCCAGATTCATAAGAAGCTGAAATGCTTTTGATAAATTTCACAATTGTTTTGAACATTGGAGCTCTTATTTTCGAAAAACAAATGCGGAAAGGAAATCAACTAGCGAAAAAGTAAAAGGCAATGCATGGTGCTTTGTTCATCCTTGCTACACCGAAGCTTTTCGGGCCTTGTTGGTTTTGACGGACCAATTATTGAGGCGTGCTCCTCACCTTACAGCTTGTATGGAAGGGCCTTCATCCCCCTCCTCCTCGAAAACGACACAACATTCCATATTATCATCCTCTAGGAACAAGTTCCTCATTGTCGCTAGTGCTTCCTCTTCTTCTGACCCATAAATGACTTCGGCTGGTTGGAAAGTCTGCTCTATGCAGGGTATCGGATGCTCCAGTGGATAGTAAGGACCACGCCAGGGTGGCGACCATTCTTTGAATTCCTTCCAAGTGTACTCGTATCCCAAATCAAAAGTGGTACTTCTTCAGCTTTATCGGTTCGGTGATTCCCTGGAGGTTCCTGCCGAGTCCCTTGCCAGGTTCATATCCACTCCAATTTTAGTATGCTTTCAATCATGTTATCCCACAATTTATCTTTGTCCACGGCGTTGACTCGCTCAATATGATGGTAAGTTTTCCCACCTATCTTTCTCCTTCCTCTAATCGCTGGAAGGGTTTGGCGATTGTACATAGGATTGCTACCGTCGCCGTGAATAATTACCTCTTGGTGATTCCACTCAAATTTCACCGCTTGGTGTAGGGTTGATGCTACGGCTCCAGCGACGTGAATCCAGGGTCGTCCCAACAAAAGATTGTAGGACGCTAGGATATCTATCACTTGAAAGTCAACATCGAACCAAGTTGGTCCCATTTGCAGACACAAACTGATTTCCCCAATGGTGGACCTTTGTGAGGCGTCGAAAGCTTTGACATTGATGGCTCCATCTTTGATCTCATGCAGGCTTTTCCCTAATGTTCGGAGGGTCACCAAGGGACAAATGTTGAGGCTGGACCTTCCGTCGATCAAAATCCTGGTGATGAAATAATCCTTGCATTGCACAGTGATGTGCAGCGCCTTGTTGTGGCTTAACCCTTCCGGTGGCAGCTCATCTTCGTGGAAAGTGATTTTGTGACTTTCCAATACTTGCCCCACCATGTTCGCCATTTCTCCTCCAGTTATATCGCTGGGCACATATGCCTCACTTAGTATCTTCATCAAGGCGTTCTTATGTGCATCAAAGCTTTGCAGTAGAGCTAGGATGGAGATCTGTGCCGGTGTTTTATTTAGTTGATCAATGACTAAGTACTCTTTTGCCTTTACCTTCCTCCAGAGGTCATCAGGCCCAGTTTCGATGGATCGTCCAGAGGCCTGCTTACTTGATTAAACCAAATGTTCCGGAGTATAAACCCTACCGGTTCGGGTCATACCCTGTGCTGCAATTGCTTCTCTAGATTTGGTTTTCCCTTTCCTTCTTGCCTCGGCTGTGTAATCCCAAGGGACGGTTTTGTATGGAATGGTGTTATGGCTGACATTGCCACCGGGATAGGTACCCTTTCTTTAGGAGGTAACACAGCAATTTCAAATGGTGCAGGTGCCTTTGGGGACCCAAACTCAACCTTAATTGGTCCTGGCACCTTTGCGGAAGATGGTGCTTCAAGATTGAGTGGTATGGACATGTTCACCTTAGTGTCTTCAGAAGGTTGGATCTGGACTACAATCGGATTAAGTGTGACTGTCGGTTTCTTTGGCTCGTAACATTCAGTGATCAATACGATTGATCCTTTGGGGTCCTAGTCGTCTTCTATCTTTATCATATGAACACCTCCCCCTTTGTGGTCAGGCAGAGGGTTGTTGCGGATGTTCGGAGCAAGCTACTTTGCCACAATGATCTTGTTGTCAATCAAGCCTGAATCTTGTCCTTCAGGGAGAGGCACTCATCAATGCTATGACATTTCATGCCGGAATGGTATGCACAAGTTTTGTTCGGGTTGACCTATTAGGAAGGATTTTCTGGAGTTATAGCAGAGATAGGGGTGACGTAACCAGTGGCTTTAAGCCTTTCATACAGCTGGTCGATTGGTTCGGCAATGGTGGTGTACTGTTTGGGAGGTCTGCAGTCGAAGATTGGCCAGGGTCTAGGGGAATTTTGGCAAGGTGATTGATAATGAGCTTGTTGGGTATTGTAGGCTTGGTAGACGTGGGCTGGTTAGGAGTATTTGGGTGATGTAGGCTGGTATGCGAGAGGTGTAGATGATTGGTAAGTAGGTGGTGGAGCTGGGTAGGAAGGTGAGGATGCTTGGTAATTTGGGATAGGTTGATATATGAGTGGAGGAAATGGGTAGGTTTGGTATTTGACTGGGAATTTTGTCTTTTGTGCAACCATTACGACACTCACATCTCTTTTCTTCGATGCGCCACCAGACTGTAGGGCCTTGTTGGTAGCCTGCAATGCTTCGAAGTTAGTGACTATACCACTTTTGATACCTTCCTCGATCCTCTCCCCTAGTTTGATGATGTCGGAAAATTTCTGGCATTCGATCAACATCAACCTCTCGTAGTATTGTGGGTCCTGAGCTCTGACAAAAAATCTGTTCATTTGTTCTTCTTCTAAGGCTGGCCTGACCTTAGCGGCTTCCGATCTCCAACGAGTAGCATACTCGCGGAATGTCTCCATAGGTTTCTTCTTTAAATTCTTGATATAGAATACATCTAGCGCTTCTCTGTATTGAATCTGAACCTGTCCATGAAATCAGACGCCATACCTACCCAAGTTTTCCACTTCTTGGGGTCTTATCTAATGTACCAAGATAGAGCATCCCCTTTCAGACTTCTTATAAAGAGCTTCATGCTGATCTTTTCATCTCTCCCGACTCCGACCAACTTATCACGGTATGTCCTCAAATGGACTCTAGGATCCCCTATGCCATCAAAAATTTCGAATTTGGGGGTTTGTACCCCTCCGGAAGTTCAACATCTGGCTGGATGCAAAGGTCATCATAATTCAGCCCCTCGACACCTTTGTTTCCTTCAATACCCTGGACTCGGCTAGTAAGTTTCTTAAGCTCTGTGGCCAGGTTCTTGATAAGAGAATCTTTGTCATCTGACTCAAGTGTGCTTGAAATGGGTTGAGTGGGATGTGGCATAGTTTCCACATAAATGGGATTGTTGTGATGAGGGTAGGAGTGGTCATTTGTGGATTTTAGTGGTTCAGGGATGAGCAATAGGGTGTTACTTGAAGTGTGGCATGTGTTGTAGTGGTGATGGGGAGCGGGTTGATTTTGTGGTTTTGGGATATTTTGTGGAGGTACGGGGTTTTGAGTGTTGGGAAAATTGACATCTGGGGTAGTGAGGGAGAATGACAAGCTGGCCAGATTCCGGACTTGGTCTAGTTCTTCCTGAAATTTCAATAGTTTTTGTTTAAGATGGGCGGCACTTTACTTGGAAACCTGAACACCCAGGGAAGTCTCTACCCTTTCAACCGAATTCTCCTTCCTGATGTCTTCCATTTTTCCTTTGTTCTTGTTTCTGATAGGACTTGGAGGGCCCTTGGATCTCATAGAGTATGACGATGCCAGAGTGCAACGGACTAACCCTTAGGGAAGGGGAATAAACAAAAGTTAGAACATAAAGGTAACAAGTTAGTAAAGATTATGAGGAGAAAACGTTGCAATATTTAAACACATAGTGCAAGAATATAAATCACGTCCTAATTTGGGTGCCTCGTTATGCCCGAGGTAGGCCTAGCGACAAGTTGATTTGGAGAAATTATAATGCTAAATGCCTCATTTTGTTGATAAAAATAAGACGAATCCCAAAACGACACTAAAAAATAGCAGAAATAAAATATCACTAATGGTCATTGACCTTATTACATTTAAAGCAAAAATAAAAGATCCTAACTATTTGGTCCCAGAGGGACCTTCCCCAAGTTGAATGTTCTCATTGATCAGATCCTCTAGCTCGCAGATTTTCCAGTAAAAATGCCTTCGCCAGGCGTTCTCCTTCGCCTTCCTCAGCGTTTTGGCAGTCAGTAACTCTTTTCCTCACTTTCCCTTCCAACTCCAGCAGACTGTATTCCAGATATTCCAGCTTCTCACTAGCCCTGGTGACTCTCTCTTTCCATTCATTAATTTGGTTACTTGATGGGAGGTTCCTCCACCAGGTCAGCAAAAGTGAGGGTATGTTGACCATACCGAAGTCAGGAACTTTGTCATTCATTTCCAGCGAAACAAAATGGTTAGACCCTTACCCCCGCCGAAGTCGACTATTTAAACCAATAATTAGCATAGACAGTATTTAGTTCTCCAAATAAATGCACAGAATATGGTGGCGTCCGTTTGGGTTCCAAGGAAACCCAGTGGACTTTGGACAAGGCTATCTTAAAGAGTCATTATGTGGACAGCATAACTGACTCAACTAGGTTTGACAGTGATGCATGCACAGTTAAACAGAATAAGGTTTCTATGGGTTATTAGACCGGTACCCTTAAGCGGACAACTCAAGAGGGAAAGGCACGGAACCGTCGACTGCACCGCTGATCGACTGGTTTTACCGCAAATACGCCTTTATCAAATTTAGGGGGTGATATATCGGAAGGGTACAACCACTAATTATAAGCGTTGCTATTGTATTTGTTTGGCACGAGTGGAATATGATGTTGAAGATGCAATTACAAGAATGGAACAAATTTTCACGTATTTGCACGTTCATAAAAATAATAATTACAATAATTTCTCATAATTACAACAATATTAAAGGAAAGTGGTAAAAGCATTAAAGAAACGAAAAAAAAAATCCAAGTCAGTTTCGAAATAGAAGAGAGATAAAGACATAAAAGCAATAAAGAAGCAATAAAGTCACAAATAACATGTAACGGTAAAAGCCTAAAGAAAGTCCCTAGTAGAGTCGCCATGCTGTTGATGCCCCCTTTTTCTTTAAAGGCCAAATCGGGTTTACGACATTTGGACGGACAACTCTATTCCCTTTGGGAATTTGGGTTTTGAAGGTTGAAGAGTTGCCACCTAATGATTAAGTGCATCAGGACACTAAAAGAAGGTTTTTGAGTTGGAAAACTAGAGTTTGGGTAAGGTCTAGAAATTATCTCGAGGGGAAGGTGTTAGGCACCCCTCAAGATCCACTAGTATGGTTCCCGGTCATGTATAATTGTGACTTCAAGTACAAGTAGCAAATAAGCGAATAAAGGCTCAAATATGACGGATTAAAGTTTGCAGATAAGCTAAAGTTTGAAGAAAACAGAAAGAGGCACGGATTTTGAGGAAAATAGCTTGAAGGTTCTAAAAAATGACAGAATAAACAAATAAAAGGAAGGGGGTCCTAGGTTTACAAATAATATGGATCACATTAATGCAATACCTAGTAATCACTCCTCGAAAGAGGGGCTACATGTGGTATTAGCGCACCGATCATAATATCCAAATCTACCTCTTTCCCACCCCGTTTAGGTATTAAAGTGCGAAATAGTATCGTTGCTTATTGCATGCTATTGCCCGTCTCAATCCTATCAGTATCGGAGGCATTTGGGACTACTAATCCTAAGGGGAGGGAGTTGGGCTTTTTTTTATAGTTTAAAAGGATAAAAGTCTAAAGCGACAAAAAAAACACATAAGCAGTTAAGGGGAAACAAATAGCAATTAAAGGCTCAAACATGCCTCCTCATTTAAGAAACATATTGTTTAGCACAACTTACAAATACTGGTTAGGTATTTAATTAAACTTAACGTAGGAAGGGTAGCTGATTTAACACATATTTTCAGATAAGAAGTCCGAATTAGACCTGCATGCTGGTTGTAATTATTAAAGACTGGCAAAGTTAATTAATCACCTACAGGTTTGCCTAGATGAGGCCTGCAATCACATTATCTAACATTTGCAGAAGCCATGCTGATTTTAAGAAAAAGATTACTGATTTAAGAGACAACAAAATATGCAGATGTTGAACGACATTTACTACTGATTTTAGACTTGTAAACGAGCTAGACGATTCAGATTCATTTATTTATCCCTATAGGCATGCTTTCTAAGCGTGATTGATTTAGGACATTTGTAAAAGTGCAGGAATCCTGTAGGTAGGATATCTAGAGTACATTTGTTATTATTTAACCTATAGATTGTTTGCCTAGGGTGTGTATGCAAAAGTGCGGAAAACTTATAGACATGATTTCTAATGCAAATGAATAATTTATAGGCAGGATTTCTATATGCAGTAATGAATGACTTACGGGCAGGATTTCTATATGCGGGATGAATAGACTTAGAGGCAGGATTTCTATATGCAGACATGAATAAAACTTACAAGCATGATATCTATATGCAGACATGAACAAAACTTATAGGCATGATATCTATATGTAGACATGAACAAATTATGATTGCAGAAGTAAACCAAAAGCATGATATCTACCCCATATACATAACATGAGAGTCCCTCCCCCATTTTTACTACACACCTCACAGTTATTACAAATTATTACAACTTGAATGAATCCAAAAAAATAAATAAATAAAATACATCAGAAATTAAAATTCCAACCAATGAGAGCCTAATTCAGACTCCTAGTCTGACATATGGAATAAACCAACTTCCAAGGACCAGATTTTCCAAAGCCTTTCTCTTATTTGGGATGTGTCAAAGTTCCAAAGAGCTTCAAGAGCTACAGGCAGTGCTTACACCCCAAATGTTATTACAGGATCACAGTGCAGTGTGGAAGGGCCATCCCTCAAATGTCCAAGTTCAGAGGGAACTCAAGGTCCCAAGGTAAGGCTCATAGGAGAGGGGGCAGAACTTAGAGGCTAGGAGTAAGAGCAAGTGCAATAGAGGGGAATTAGGGAATGCAATGGCTGGATGGTGGTCATGCCCAGCAATTGGGATGCTGGCACACCCCTGACCAGCCTGTCAGTTTTAGAATTGGAGAGTTAAGACCTATTGAAGGTTAGGTTCAGCCCTGGACAGCAATTTGGATGCTGCCAGGCTATACCTTAACTCAGCAAACATAGGGGAATGGGGTATGGGTAATTTATACATGCAGCAAGATACAAAGAACGAGCAAGCAAAGGGGCATACCCAGCAGTGAGACCTACTGGCACACCTTTCAGCCTACTTAGGGGTTAGGGGGTCAAAAACTTAGGTCATGTATAACAATTTTTGTTGTCATGCCCCAAATCCCCACTCACAAACACATACAGGTAATGGGGTAGGGAGCAATTGTTCATGCAGTAACATGTAGGCACTTCAAATCAGCTATTTAAACTTTACAGAGAATAGAAAGTGGACATAGATACAAGGACAGTAAATAAACACATTGGGGTGATACTGAAATTAATTTTAGGACATACTAGTTTCAAAGACACAAGTAAAGAGAAGCAGTAGTCTTGTGTAAGCCAAAGTGTAGACAAGAAGCAAGAACACTCTAAGTATAAGTTCAAAAGAGAATTGTGATTGTGTAGTTTTAAGAGTTGTGATTGTTAAAAAATACGTATGTCTTGTGTTAAGGAGTCATGTATTTATAGTGTAGAAAGCAGGCAGAAACAAGGCAAGAAATAATTTTGAAAGTTGATTGCTAATCAATTACACGAAAATCTCACTTAATTAAGGGATTCAGATTCAAACGGGCATAACTAATTAAGGAAATAAATTAATCAAACTCCTTTCAAAGCAGTACAAGAGGGGTCAATACATAATAGTTATTTAAGGGTAAGGTTTTGATAGTACACGGTTGTATAATTAAGGAAAGAGAATAAATTAACAGCCACGAAATCAGAAGTCCAAATACTTCGTATGAATGAACCCAGTCAGAAAAAGTGAAGAAAAGGTTTTACTTAAGGAAAATCAGTAACAATCAATTAACCCCAAAAAAAGGGATTCTGATTCAATCATAAGTTGGAAAGCCTTTTGAAGAAAGGTTCAACACACACATATAAAAGAACTGTCATGCTAATTAGAAGAGTCTAGTATAGAAGAATTCAAAGTCATAAACAAAGAGGTTCAAATTCAGTACATAGGTTCAAAGTGAGTTTGATAGAGTCCAGGGCTCCAAATAGAACCCTAGTCCAAATACAAGACCAAACTCGCCAAAAACCCCAAATCCTAGGGTTTTCAACTTGAATCAGACATAGAGAAGAGAAGACAAATAACTGAACC
Source organism: Nicotiana glauca (assembly GCA_026770625.1). Lineage (NCBI taxonomy): Eukaryota > Viridiplantae > Streptophyta > Magnoliopsida > Solanales > Solanaceae > Nicotiana > Nicotiana glauca. Next base: position 101,631 of record MU698318.1, read on the forward strand.
AGCCTTAGAGGTCTCTTTCAGAGACTTATGAGAATAGAACAGATACAATAACAAGTTCGACGCGACAGAGTGAAGAAATTGATTCGAGACATAGTGAGAGTAGAAGGAACATGTATTAAGAGAACTTGGAACTCAAACAAGTTCATAAGAGCAAAAGAGGTAGTATAGCACTTAAGAGAACAGTAGAAGAAACATGTTTAAAAAGAACTCAAACAAAGGTCCAGTAAAAGGCAAACAAAGAATAAAATTAGTAGAAAATTACAGTAGAAGAACACGCAAACATAAGAACACAGTAGAAGATCATGCAGGGTAGAAAACGAAAACATAAGAACATAGCATAGACAGATACACACAAATGAGAAGAAGAAAAAGGGTCAGAGAAACATTTTGAAACTTTTCAGAAACCCTAAATCGAAGAGGAGTAATTTTTGAAAGAAAAATCGGGGAAAACATTTCAAAACTCCGGTAAAGCACATATATAAAACCGATCTAAGAAAACAATTAGAGAAAACCTCGAATAGCCAGGGTTTCAGAGGAACCCTAGAATGAGAAAGGCTTGGAAAGGGTCTGATCTTATGTCGGATGAGTTAGAACCATGCTCAAAACATCATTGTATGCCGGAGCGAAACCGGCAAGGGCCATATAACCTTGGATCTGTAGAGATCTGAACAGACACCTTCGAGGTCAGACCTCGAACCTCTGAATACCGGTGTTTGAGAGCAGAGGGAGATGAGTCTAAGTCATCCACGGCCTGAGAGGCCATGGATTCCGGTGAGATTGAGGTTGAAGACGGTAAGTGAAGCTAGGGTTTCGAGAGAGTTTGAGAGAGTTTTAGATGGGAGGGTATTTGGGGGGGCTGTCTAAACGAATAATGGGGGATTAGGGTACGGTGGGGAATTAAAAATGGCAAGGGGGAATCCTGGCCATTGATCAAAATGATCAACGGCTCGGATTAAAAGCAAAAGCTGGGCGGGTTTTTGGATTAGGTTGGGGCTGGGTTAAAAACGGAATTGGGCTGGTTTAATTGGGGTTGGGGTTGGGGTTGGGGTTGGGGTTGGGTCAATTTAAGGGTTAAAATTGAAAGGAAATGGGGCGGTATTTGAAATAAGATTAGGCTAAATGTTAAATAGCCAATTTTTCCTTTTTATTTTATAAAAATAGTAGAATGATTTAAAAAGCAAATTGAAAGTACTGAAATAATTAATAGTATATAAGCATTAATTTAAAAATACTAGACCCAATTTTACAATTTTAAAATGCTATTAATCTTAACGTAGGCTATAATTGTAATTATATGCAATTTAGTCTTTTAAATAACAAATAAATTTGTAAAAATATACAAAAATTACCCTAACTATATTTTGGTATAAATATGAAAATAAAATAAGTTATTCATCAAAATGATAATTTTGGGAATAACTATTGATTTTTGTACTGTTAAAAATGGATAATAAATTGATTTTAAAATCTTTAAAAATTAGAAAAAATGCCAAAGCGCTTAGCTATGCTTATATATGCATATATATATATATATATATATATATATATATATATATATATATGCTATTTTGAGAGTATTTTGTATATGAAAGATATATAGAAAAAAATTGTGTATCAACACCGGGNTATAGGAAAAAATTGTGTATCAACACCGGGATCCATGAAGATATCTTCCCTACCAGGTATAGAAAACTAACAATCCTTTGATCATCGACTATATGGTGGTCAGAACCATTCGGAGCTTAAATATGCTCCTCAATACTATCCCTCGAAGGACCCTTTCTTCTGCGTCGGACTCAACGAGGTATGGACGAGCCATTGAACTTTGAGAAAGCGCTTCGGCCCTTCCCGAATTGGTTAGATCGCACAACAATCAATTGCAATGCTCTGTTGAAATTCCTTGTTAAAGAAGGACTCTAAGCAAGATTTACTACTACAAAAAGATTACCAATTATCGAGTGCTCTTCGTCGATTCGCCGAATAATTGGGGGGAGGGCTGATTGTATTAGTGAAATTTTCCTTTTCCACGTGGCGTGTTGAAAAAGTTCCATGTGGAAAGTAAGACTAAAAATGGAGATAAATGAAGGGATCTGATACCGGGTTCGACAACGCTTTTATTTTGGAAGTGGTGGTTATCGGAGGTCAAGTATTCGAAAAGACGAACGTATCTACTTGGAGACCCGGTCAACTGCCCCAGAAATTGTGGTCATCGAGCATTACACTGAGGCTGTTACTACTATCAAGAATTTCGTTATCCACTACCCAATTCCCTGGTGTGCTGGCTTAAAGCTCGGAGCGACAACGCCTCCCCCACGATTATAAGTATCATGCCTACATCTCGAGACAGGGGGCATCGAGGGTAGTCGAAGAAGAAGAAGACTCTCTTTAAGAAGAAGACTCTGTTAGTATACTGTATTTGTAAAATAATTCTGGAAATATAAATAAATATAAACAGAAATGATAGAAAACCAATTCGAGCCCACTGAATTCACAGTGTTTCCTTAAGGAATTTAATCCCCTCCTAGTACCCAAGGTTATGGATTATTTCCTCCCAGGATAGAACGAATTACACACTGGTTGTAGTGGTACTTCAAACCCCAGTGTTTCAACGAACACAAAGTTCAGTAGCAAATCACACTTACTGTTGCTGTCTTTGAAGTTAAAATATGCAGAAGAAATAAGGAGAAACTCAGAAAATTCGTAGTTTAATTCTGAGCAGAATAGTGTTGTATTTATAGCAAAAAGTTAGGCTGAAATCTGAAGAGGTGCAACTCTTCAGAATGGCTGTTTCTGCAAAACGGCCACAGCATAAATGCCATTACATAAATGGCCATTTACTCAACAATAAAGAGGGAAAATAAAGAGGGAAAATTAAATAGGGTAGTTACTTTTCTGATACCAAAACAGAAAAACGGATTGGATTTAATATTAATATTTAATATTAATATTATGTTATTAAAATAAATATTTAATAACATTTCTATAAATATTTTACTATTAATAAATAAATTTGGTCCAAAAAATTAATCAATCAATCGATCATTTGACCAAATCCAAATTCACATCCGAATCTGAATTCGAAACCAAATCCGAAGCCGCAGCCGGAGCCGAAGCCGAGCCGAGCGAGCGAGCAATGATGGTGCGATGATTGCTTTCTTCTGAACTCTTTAAGAGCTAGAAGAAGAGCAATTGCTTATATATCTATAAAAAACATCTTCCTCTTCCAACATGGGACAATGCCCATTTACCAGGGGGGAAACTTAAAATTTTACTCAAACAGTTTTATTTACCTTCATTTCCCATTCACCCTCTTTTAAGTATTTAATATATTAATTAAATACATTAAAAATCCCAATAATCCCCCACATGAATGGGAAATGGCTATATCACAGAAGTACGCATGAAAAACTGTGTGATTCGCAAGTAAGGATTAATTGCATCTGGATAAGTAGGTTTCCTTTTGAACTTTCCATAGTGAACTTATGTCGGATATACTCGATCAATCGGTAGATTTGATATCTTTGAACCGTCGAACTTTGGTGTCTACCTAGACAACCACAAGTCACACAACCAACCCTTAATCGTCTTTGTTCTCATTGTTGTGTTCGTTTCAGCCATGAACACCGCCTGATTTCATAAATGCATAGAGAACTGGCCTTACAAAGTTCTCCTTGAAGCGGCTAACACTTCACACTTACATAGGTGATTCCTAAACGTGTCATCCCATAGATACACTATTTGATATACCCCGTATCAAATTTAAAAATCATTAAAAAGCCTTAATGCTTTATCCTTGGTACTGAATATTGTCTTATACGAGAATGGACTAAAAGCTTATTTGACAATGTTGAACCGTCATTAATGACTTTGTTTGATCTCCTTGAACCTAGATCTTGGGATATCCAGTCTTCTAGGTAGAGTTACCCCCACTATGACTTATTCTCGGCCATAGTCTCATTCCCCTTGATGATTTCTCAACTACTTCTCTAGTTAGGCCTTTTGTAAGTAGATCCGACACATTATCACTTGACTTTACAAAGTCAATCGTGATAATTCCTCTCAAGAGTAATTGTCTAACGGTGTTATGTCTTCATCGTATATGATGAGATTTACCGTTATACATAACGCTCTCAGGCCTTCCTCTTGTCGCTTGACTATCACAATATATGCATATTGGTGCCAAGGGTTTGGGCCAAAATGGAATATCTTCCAAGAAATTCCGAAGCCATTCAGCTCCTTCATCGGCTTTATCCAAAGCTATTAATTCAGCCTCCGTTGTAGAGCGGGCAATACAAGTTTGTTTGGACGACTTTCAAACCAATAGTGAATACATATCCACTTGTGGACTTAAAATCAGTTGATTCGGTGATCCAATTTGCATCACAGTATCCCTCAATGACCGCATGATATTTACTATAGTGCAAAGCAAAGTCCTGGGTACGTACTAAGTACCCCAAAACTCGTTTCATGGTTATCCAATAAGATTGACCTGGATTGCCAGTATATCAACTCAATTTACTTATAGCACAAGCTATATCTGGTCCTGTACAATTCATGATGTACATTAAGCAACCCAACACACGAGCATAATCCAATTGTGATATGCTTTGGCCTTTGTTCTTTGCTAATGCAAGATTCACGTCAATTGGAGTCTTTGCAACTTTAAAGCCCAAGTGCTTGAATTTTTCAAGTACTGTCTTAATATAATGAGATTGTGACAGTGCCAGACCTTGAGAAGTCTTATGGATCTTAATTCCCAGAATTAAATCAGCAACTCCCAAGTCTTTCATATCAAACTAGCTAGTTAGCATACGCTTAGTAGCATTTATATTAGCAATGTCATTACTCATTATGAGCATATCATCCACATATAAGCAAAAAAATGACTATGTGATTTAGAACATTTTTAATGTACGCACATATATCACATTCATTTATCTTAAACCCATTTGACAATATTGTTTGGTCAAATTTCGCATGCCATTGTTTGGGTGCTTGTTTTGGTCCGTAAAGAGACTTAACAAGTCTACAGACCTTCTTCCTCTAACTCTCCATTTAAGAAGGCCGTCTTAACATCCATTTGATGAATTTCAAGACCATAAACTGTAGCTAACGCTACTAACGTTCGTATGGACGTAATTCTTGTAATTGGAGAGTATGTATCAAAATAATCAAGACCTTATCATTGTCTATACCCTTTGACCACAAGTCTTGCCTTATATTTGTCAATAGTGCCATCATCTTTCATTTTCCTCTTAAAGATCCATTTAGAACCCAACGGTTTATTTCCAGGAGGAAGATCAACCAATTTCTATGGATGGTTGTTCAATATGGATTCTATTTCACTATTGACTGCCTCTTTCCATAACAATAATTTCGAAGAAAATATAACTCCTTTAAATGTTTGAGGCTCATTTTTCAATAAGAAAGTCATAAAATCTAGTCCAAATGAAGTAGACATTCTTTGACGTTTCCTACGTCTTGGATCCTCCTGGTTAAGTGTACTTTCTTTTATTTCTTTCCGAGGTCATTTAGATCCTTCACCAATCGACTCACATTTCTTTTTATACGGATATATATTTTCAAAGAACTCAGCATTATCTGATTCTATAACCGTATTATTATGAATGTCGGGATTTTTTGATTTATGAACCAAAAATCGATTTGCTTTATTATTAGTCGCATATCCTATGAAAACACAATCAACGATTTTCGGTTCTATTTTTACCCTTTTGGGTTTAAGAACTTGCACTTTTTCCAAACACCCCCAAACTTTAAAATAAATCAAGTTGGGCATCTTTCCTCTCCATTTTTCATATGGAATGGATTGTGTTTTGCTATGGGGTACTCGATTTAGTATTCGACTAGCCGTAAGAACGGCTTCCCCCCACAAGTTCTGTGGTGAACCAGAACTTATCAATAATGCGTTCATTATCTCCTTTAATGAACGATTCTTTCTTTCTGCAATAGCATTGGATTGGGGAGTGTAAGGGCCGTTGTTTGATGAATAATTCCATATTCTAAACATATTTGTTCAAAAGGAGATTCATATTCACCACCCCTATCACTTCCTATCATTTTGATTTTCTTATTAAGTTGTGTTTCAACTTCATTTTTGTATTGTTTGAATGCGTCTATTGCTTCATCTTTACTATTAAGTAAGTAAACATAGCAATATCGAGTACTATCGTCAATAAAAGTTATGAAATACTTCTTTCCACCGCGAGATGGTATTGACTTCATGTCACAAATATCTGTGTGAATTAAGTCTAAAGGATTTGAATTCCTTTCAACCGACTTATAAGGATGTTTAACATACTTAGATTCCACACATATTTGACATTTTGATTTGTCACATTCAAACTTAGGCAATACTTCTAAATTAATCATTTTCCGCAAGGTTTTATAATTGACATGACACAAGCGTATATGCTATAATTCATTTGACTCAAGTAAGTAAAACGAAGCTAAAATTTTATTATTATTTTCAACAACCATTACATTCAGCTTGAAAAGGCCCTCAATGAGGTAACCTTTTCCTACAAACATTTCATTTTTACTTATTACTACCTTATCGGAAACAAAAATACATTTAAAACCATTCTTAACAAGAAGTCCAGTAGAGACTAAATTCTTCCTAATCTTAGGAACATGAAGGACGTTGTTCAAAGTCACCACTTTGCCGGAAGTCATTTTGAAAAGTATCTTCTCACATCCTTCAATCTTGGCCTTTGAAGCATTTCATAGAAATCGTCTCATCGGGCCCAACAAGAGCATAAGTAGCAAAAGCTTCTCTAACAGCACAAACATGGCGAGTGGCTCTAGAATCAATCCACTACTCTTTAGGATTGCCCACCAAGTTGCATTCGGAAAGCATGGCACATAAGTCATCAACATCATCATGTTTTTCAACCATATTTGCTTGACCCTTCTTCTTGTCTTTCTTCGGAGCACGACACTCCGTAGATTTGTGTCCGGTTTTTCTACAGTTGTAGGAGTTTCCACTGAACCGCTTCTTGCTTGGGTTGTATTTCGGTCCAGAAGCCTTCTTCCTCTTTTTGTTCTCTTCAACAATATTTGCTCCCATTATTGTTGAGTTCCCACGGCCTCTCTTTTCAGCAGCTTTGTTGTTCTCTTTGATTCTCAACCGAACAATGAGATCTTCAAGGGACATCTCCTTGCGTTTGTGTTTCAAGTAGTTTTTGAAGTCCTTCCACAAAGGAGGCAACTTCTCAATCATTGCTGCTACTTGGAATGCTTCATTGATAACAATACCTTCAATGAAATTTCTGTCAGTAAAAATACGAAGATTACTACTTTCAACATCAATATCAATTTGATTTATACCTTCAGTAAGGAGATCGTGAATAATCACTTGCAATTCCTGGACTTGGGTAATAACAGACTTGCTATCTACCATTTTATAGTCCAAAAACTTTGCACCAACAAACTTTTTCAACCCGACATCTTCGGTTTTGTATTTCTTTTCAAGCGCAGTCCACAGTTCCTTTGGTGTTTCTATGACGTTGTAGACATTATACAGAGCATCCTCCAGCCCGCTTAGAATATAATTCTTGCACAAAAATTTGAATGCTTCCACGCCTCAATCACGAGAAAGCATTTAGTTTCTGGAGTTTCATCGGACAACACAGGAACATCTTCCTTGATGAACTTCTGGAGACTTAGAGTAGTCAAATAGAAGAACATCTTTTGCTGCCAGTGCTTGAAATCAATCCCGGAAAATTTTTCGGGTTTCTCAGCCAGCGCCAATGCTATCGATGTCGTTCGGCTTGTTGAAGCATTGGCAGTCACCATTGAAACAACTTGGTTCTCATTCTCATTAGTCATTTCTGTAAAAGAATGACACAAACGTTAAAATCACGTAAATTTTAATAGAGTACAAAATCACATAGGTTTTACTATCCGGAAATAGTAAGTACAAATACAGAGAATATATTAAATTCCTTAAGCTTGTTAGTATACTGTATTTATAAAATAATTCTGGAAACATAAATAAATATAAACAGAAATGACAGAAAATCAATTCGAGCCCACTGAATTCACAGTGTTTCCTTAAGGAATTTAATCCCCTACTAGTACCCAAGGTTATGGATTATTTCCTCCCAGGATAGAATGAATTATACACTGGTATAGTGATACTTCGAAACCCAGTGTTTCAGTGAACACAAAGTTCAGTAGCAAATCACACTTACTGTTGCTTTCTTTAAAGTTAAAATATGCAGAAGAAAGGAGAAGAAACTCAAAAAATTCGTAGTTTAATTCTAAGCAGAATAATGTTGTATTTTTAGTCAAAAGTTGGGTTGAAATCTGAAGAGGTGCAACTCTTCAGAATGGTTGTTTCTGCAAAACAGCCAGAACGGCTTGCTTTCTTTTGAACTCTTTAAGAGCTAGAACAAGAGAAATTGCTTATATACCCATAAAAAATCTCTTTCTCTTCCAATATGGGACAATGTCCATTTACCAACGAGGAAAATTTAAAATTTCACTCAAAAAATTTTATTTCCCTCCATTTCTCATTCACCTTCTTTTAAGTATTTAATATATTAATTAAATACATTAAAAAACCCTACAGACTCTCTTTACATACAAAAATCATCTTGTATCAAAATTTCTTTTGAACAATTTCGCAACTTGATCACTCCTGTTTTTGAAAATTGTTTGAAGATTAAAAATCAAGAAGAATTTCTAACCCTTTATTACTTTGCTTAATCTATTTTAATCTTTTTTCTTTCATTTGTCATTATTTATTATTTTCTAGCGGCCCTTAAAAGTATAAATTCAATTGTTTAATCTCAAAATCGATTTTTGGATCAATCACCTGAAATAATCAATTCTTTAACTTTACATTCCCTCTAAACGTACTCTTCTCTTTCCCATCACTCACTGGGGAAACCACGTCGATAAGGGTGGTTAATTGACCGTCCTTTGTCGAAAAATTATATTGTGTATATATGTTTGAACACCCTTTGTTGAAAAAAATTTCACTTTTTTTAAATTTAAATACCTTTAAAAAAATTCCTAGCTTCGTCGGTGGAGTCGCTGACTATACTAACACTATCTCTCGAACTAAGTAATTGCATCAAATTCTTTGGATAAAAGAACTCCAGCTTTTAGAGTAGATTTCCTACGTAGAGTGATTTTTTAGCCTTTAAAAGACTAGGGAGGAAGAGCAGTTCCGCCTTCTTTTATTTATTTATTGCACTGCGGGCTCCCAAATCTCCTCCAATTGCGTGTTGAAACCAAATTGTGCACTGAAAAGTACTTATTTAACAATCAAATATAATTTAATATGAAGAAGTTTAACTACATTAGTCAATGTATTAGAGTTTATTTTAATTAGTGTGAATTCTCGGAGGACTGAATTAAGTTTAATGTAACTAAAATATATACTTGTAACAAAAATGGAGCTACTAACATGCAAAAATTTTGGGGTTGAGGGGGCGGAGGATCTTTAAAGATCGTAATTGGACCCCATATTTTAATCTTGTTATTATACTTATTATTATTAGGGCTGGACATATATCGGATGGAACCGATAACTCGAACCGTTAATTATTTATTGGGTCATCAGTATTGGGTTATAAGTTAACCGTTTGGTAACGGTTTAGAATTTTTTCACTATTGGGTTATCGGTTCGGCCTCGGTTTGCCAATTTTGTTAATGGGTTAACTGATAACTCAATAAAATTATGACTTTACCCATAAGTATATGCATATACTAGGGCTTCAGTTCATTCTTTCCTATTCTTTCTCAACCGCACTGTGCAGTTGTTTCATCTTCATTCTTCATAAACCTTACTAGTTACACCTAGAGTAAGTCTTTAGTCTTATACATTAGGCTTTTAATTTCAATAAAAAAATTCATCTTCATATTGGTATTTTTGACTGTTAATAATTCTTTATTCTTTTATTTTCGTTTCTTAATTTAGGGAGCTCGGGTTGTGCAGCCTTTATCTACTACCTATTTCTCTCCGTACTTATCAATTCTCAATCAACAATCTTCGTTAGTTTCAGATATATTTTTGAACATTATTCTTCCATATAGTACGTTGAGCTTTGACAACTTGATAATATTTTCTTGCTTTCTAGATGTTTTTCATTTCTATGCTAGTATTGCCTATGCACAGATCAAGGTTTTGCTTTATGGTTTCTTTTTTCAAGTTAGGCATTTGACAAACAACATCTAATTTATCTTGGACTGTTAGTACTATATGTTTGGACTTGTTAATTTTGAGGTGAAATTGCTACTACTTTGTATTATGATTAATGTATTTGGACAACCGTTGTTGAAGAATTAGTAATATTCCAGTTGTGGCCACTAGACATAACGCAGAAATGGGTAGTATACTATATGTGAATTCTTCTCTTTTTTGCTTAACTCTAGTGAATTGACTTCTCTTTTTTGCTTAACTCTAGATTGAGATATCTTATCGGGTAAATCGATAACTCAGCCGATAATGATCGATAATCGATTAATCGATAATCGATATCTTATCGGTTCGGCTATCGGTTTATCAAATTTGTAAAGGAATAACCGATATGCTAAACGGATAATATCAATAACCGAACCAAACCGACCATGCCCACCCCTACTTATTATATATGCATTGGTCCCCACCCTCCACCCCCATCCCCACCGCCACCCCTACCACCCCCACCACTTTTTGTGTGCTCTGCATAAAGAAGGAAGCATGAAGTTGGCCTACTTGCAACTTGCAAGACTCGAAGAAGAGTTGTTATAGTAACTTACCTAGATTCCCAAGTCTAAATCCCAAACACTTTTGTAGTACGTAATTAATTACTAGTACCTTAGACCTTCATAATTCATTTCATTATATATATATTTGCTATTACATATCTAAATCTCCATCTGCACCTATCTCTTTATCCTCCTGTCTCCTTTTTGATCTGTCTTTTCCTTTGCCATTTTTCTCCTATTCCAAGCTACATTTCCCCATCTGGGTCTTCTTCATTCTTGCACTACAGTTATATGGGACAATTGTTATTGTCGTCCCAAGATTCAATTTAAGGAAACAAGAAATTATATTGTCTGTCGGTCATGTCTTATACTGGAAAAGGCTACTCTGATTCCAGCACTACTGGTGCTGTTGAAGGTTCATCTCACTTGAAGCTTTATCAAGCTTTCATTTTTTCAGTTCCCATTTTCTTTGCTTTTGTACTTTTATTATTTTTTTACATATTTTATCTTCGCCGTCGGAGGGTTGACTGGTCTTCTTTAAGGATGAGGAGTCCACAGTTGCAGCACACCGCTACGGGAGCTGATGAATTGTCAAGGGTATGTACAAGGAAATAAAAAAGGAATTATTTTTATATAAATCTTGGAATTGTTGTTTTAATTGATTTTTTTTATGTTGTTGTTGTAACAGTGTGAATTGGGATTGAAGAAGGAGGTGAGGGAGATGTTACCAATTATTGTGTTCACAGAGAGCTTCTCCGTCAAAGACACACAGTAAGAGTCCTTTGTCTTTCTTGATTTTTTGAATTGTGAATTTGGTAAAAAATTGGTAGTCTATGCATTAAGCTGTTTTCATGTATATCCTGCCCAATCTCCACTAGAAGGGAAAGGAGTGAAAGTATCTCTAGCAAAAGATTGCAACTTTATGAACCAACCTGACATTTTGGCTAATTGGGCACTCAGATTGTTTCAAATTTCAGGGTTTCATGTTCTACGCATACCTCATGATATGTCGATCTATAGGTGTGACATTATGATGATTGAAGGCGTTAAAAGATGTGAACCTAAAATTACATGGAGGGAGGTGTCTGATCACAAGATCTTAAATAATCTATTAAAGAAAAAGAATGAGATGGTGGAAGTAAGAAATTCCATATAAGTGATAATAACTAGTTGATATTAAACTAGTTATTGAGATTTAGAGACGCCTAATTTGTCGGAAAGACAAATTATTTTGTGTCAGAATGAAATTGACCTGGGCAGTGGTATTAAGAAGAATCATAACCCAATTGATTTGGGATTGAGCCATTGAGGTGTGGTTGATTGATAAATGACTGATAGAGATTTATGGAAGGTTGTTTTGAGTATTTTATGTGGGGGATATTATGTTGCATATAGGATATAACTTATTCTGCGGTTGTAGTAGAGTATAAAGTAGGATAGAGGAATAAAGAAGCATGGAAGTCCACTGGAAATCACTGGGCTTGATACTGGTTGTAATAAATGAAAAGCACATAAATCCGACCCTTTTTATTTCCCGGGGTAAGTAAGAGCACATTGCACAAATCTACCCCTGTAATCAAACTTCTTGAACTCCTTGAGGCTTTTTATTTTTAAACCTTAATTGGGAGCAAGCATGGAGCTGCAAAGGCTTGCCTACTCTGAAGCAGTATTGAGAAAAATATTATCCAAAAGATGATGCCTGTAGAAAGCTCCATGTTGGTAAACAATTCCACGGTATTTTCATCAATTTCACTGCAAAAGTGTCTTGACGGACTTTCATCAATCTCATTGCAAAGAGCTGCCTCTTTCGAATGTCACAACACTCAACTATATGCAGATCTAGAGATATTGGTACCTAGGAGTGTCAGGTGTGTGTGGGGGAGGGGGGGG